>OZ010714.1:4707949-4913259 GCA_963932345.1 Ophion ventricosus | reverse complement strand
AAAATTTAGTTGGAGAGTCCCCAGATCCTAAACACATCGCTATAAGGGTTTAATTCGGATGCTGCACGTACGTAGTCCACATTGGAATTCAATTGAATTGATTAGCACTGTTTCCTGATTGACGTCATTTTGGAATTTTTTATTGGAAATTTTCAACAGGAATTTGTTGGATCTGCCAACAAAAAAAATCGTTTTGTAATCCCGTGCGTAAAATTTGTTGGGGAAGTACCGAGATTCACCCATATCTCTATAGGAGTTTGTTAGGGACACCGCATACAGGAAATCCTCATTGGGATCCAATTGATTCCTGCTCTGCTCCCCGATGAACTTCGTTTTACAATTCTTAGCACATTCGAATCGAAAATATGTGAAAAAATGACGAGAAAAAACTTGGCGCTTCGAAACATACCTGTACGCTTCGTGAGAGTGTACGTGTGTGCTGAAATTATGTCAAAAATGCAGTAAAATAAATTAACTAGCGATAATTAGAGTGGTTTTTTAGTCATATGATTCAAATCGACTTTGAAGATAATCATTTTTTTTTTTACGATTTATAGTTTTTTTTAGGATAAGATTTATGCTTTTGAATGAACCATTCATATTGTATATGTTTATACTTTTATTAGGAAATTCAGAGTATAGGATGCAATGGGCTCGATAAAGAATCCTATCGATGATGTTGAAACTTGCATCGTTGGAATGCATCGAGAGTTTATTTTTCTTCTATTGCTCACATTTGTTTCTCGCCGATTTAGTGTACGACCGTCACTCAAATGATTTTTTTTTTCTTATTTTTATAAGAGATTCGTGAGTCTATAAAAAAAAATGTATAGATTTTTATAAAAATGAACAAATGAAGAACATTAAAAAGAACTTTCGTTGCATTGCAACGATGCAAACTTCAACGCCATTCGTATTGAATACCGTTCGATAGTGTGGGAATCCTGTAGGATTCAAATTTCAATGGGAAATCCGCTTAGAATCCAATGTACGAGCGTGACATTTCAGTATAGAGATATAAATGGGAATCTAATTGGATATCTACGACAATTTCTACACGGGTACTGCGTGTTGTATTATTTTTCTTATGTTTTCAATGTTTCTTCGTATAATCCTTGCGACTAATGGAAGTTCGATGAATGTTTACGTCTAATGACAGTTCAACTTCGACGTTCGATTACTTTCGATTAGTTGTTTCGGAGAAAAAAAAATCGTAGAATCCAAGCAGTTTAGCAAGCGGTTGAGGTTTGCATCGTTGGAATGCTACGAATTTTTTTGTTTCGACTCAACTTGTCATCCATACATTTTTACCTTCTCAAAAGTCCCTAAGGTCATGAGTATCACTCAAACGTTTTTGAATGATTTTTTCCAAGTTTTTCGCCATGATTTGTAATCAAATATTTTGGCTGTTAACAAAATTTAAAAAAAATTAAATGTTCGTTGCGTTCAACGATGCAAACTTCAACACCATGGAAAATAACAAGCCTAAAAGATGCCTAAAAAATTTGCGTGATTCTCGTAGCTCAGATATAGCGAAGGAAATTTGTAAAATAAAAAAAAAATCATTTTCGCTTCATTCCAACGATGCAAATGTCAACGTCATTCTTTTTATCAAAGGTTCCAGAAAAATATTCGGAAATTTATGGAAAATTGCGGAAGTTCATGAAGATATGTAAAAAAAAATGCCCGAATTTCATGGATTTTCATGCCTCTCGACAGTAACTTTCTCTAAGGCCTTAGGCCACTCTAGGGGCAAAAAAACGGCATATTTTGTGATTTTTTTCAGCGAAACCATAAATTAAATCGTGCAGCATTTTTCCGATGACGCCTTTATTTCGGGAACGTCAACGGCCGGACCAACAGCTCCTATAAATTTTGAGTATGATGAGACACTAAAGTTTTTTAGATTATATATAAAGAATAACTATAGAAGTACTTAGGATTTTTTTTGATATATTGTTTTTTGTCAAAATGGCGCATTTCTAAAACGAAAAGTATAAAATGCCATGAGAAAATCATTAGAAAATTGTTTATAAAAAAGGAACTATGCAATATAATTTAAAAAATCTACGTAGTGCCTCAGAAAATGTAATTTTAAAGAGGTAATTCTAAATTCTAAAGAGTTAAAATTTCAAGTGTATCGGTGTGAAATTTGTTTGAGTCATGAAGTCCAGCCGACTTGGAAAAATGTAGTTTTGAGATAAAACGCGTTTAAGTTAGTAAGAAGTCGCGACATGAATCACGAGGGGTTGCGCTAGAATTCGAAAATCGAGTACTTAGAGATTTTTCACACCCATAATCTTTTTGAATATAATTTTAAACATTTTTAACAAAAAAAAGAAGATTTTTGGAAAATCCTAGAGTGGCCTAAGGCCTTAAATCGTTTATTCATGAGGTCGAAGTTTGCATCGTTGGAATGCAATAAAAATTAATATTTCTAAGTTGCTCTAATTTCTTTTGGCAGTTTCAGCCAACCCAAACCCTCAATAATTTTTTTCAAGATATTTAATAGTGATCTACTTAGATTTTTTTATTGTTTGGGTTAGATAAATTTAAAAAAATAGATTTATATTGTACTAAATCTATTTTTTTAAATCTATCTAAGCCAAACAATAAAAAAAACGAAAATAAAATGTAAAAAAACAACTTTTCATTGTGTTCCAACGTTGCAAGCTTCAACACCATGTTTATTCTGTAGGGTTATTTTATTTTCTTTATCATTTAGTTTATTCAGTGCGACCCCAGTTTTCTCGCTGACGTTTTCACAGCGCTCATTGACAATCAAATTCCATCTGAATTGTCGATTTCTCATAGAAAACCGCATTCGATCGTATTAAACATTTTTTATTCTCGACAATGATGTAGTGGCACTTACGGAAATTACCCAATTTAACTTTTCTTGAACGTATCTACATGAAGAAAGAAAAACAAAAATCAGTATCCCTTGATAACGGTGGCTCGCTCGACCCTTCGGCAATGCGAGTCCTCGTAATGAATACATCAACGAGAAAATTTCAAGAGTAAGCCGCAAAAAGCAACATCCCCGATTCTCTTTGAGTCTCTCCGTCAATGCTCTTTATAGTCGCACCCCCGCCTTGACGCTGTCTCTCTCTCTCTCCCTTTCTCTCTTTCTCTCTCTCTCTCTCTCTCTCTCTCACTTGTTTTCTCTCTCTCAAGGCTGCGAGAGACCCTACGAAGGGCGAAAGTAAATTCGAAAGGGAAGAAGGCAGATAAAAAGAATCGACCTGCGCAAAGAAAGGCCTCGGAGGGGCGGGGGGGCTTTTGCGTTCTCGCTCGCACTCTCGCGAGTTACAATAGAGACCGAAGTGCCCAGGGTAGGAACGGCGTAACGCAATGACCGGAGGCGGGGGGGCCTCAAGAGCCATAAATGAGGGAAGGGGCAGGGGGGAGAAAGCGGATAGATGAACTGCAGATAGGGAAAGCTATGGGGAAGAGTGCACTTTGGAAGGGACGGAGCGAGAGAGGGAGAGAGACACAGAGAGAGAGAGAGAGAGAGAGAGAGAGAGAGAGAGAGAGAGAGAGAGAGTGAGAGAAAGAGGCAGAGTGACAAAGAGAGAGTAGGGAAAAGTATTGCGTGTCTATAAGAGGGAGAAAGAGAGAGAGAGAGAGAGAGAGAGAGAGAGAGAGAGAGAGAGAGAGAGAGAAAGGGAGATAGCGATGACGAGCGGCGTAGAGGGAGATAGAAATTGTCGAGGGGTACACGCATTCGCCTAGCGTGGCGCGTTGCCATTAGGGACGTGGACGGCCACGAGGACGCATCGTTTTTCTCCGTGTTTCTACACCTTAATACACATTCGTATATACGTGTATGCGCGCCACAGTTCTCAGAAACGCGACTTTTTTTTATTCTCCAGCCTCGTTTTATTTTTTTCCCTCCTCCCACTACCCTTACGCCCCCCTCCCCCACCTCCTCTGCTCTTTTCTCTCCTGCGCTCCGGCCGTCGTTGTCGCTGCCCTCGCGAGTGTTACTTCCGGTTTCGAACGATCGCACGCAACTTCCCACCTCGCGCGCTTATTCTTGCGATCGTTATCCTCGCGAATCCGGTTCGCGTACACATATATATAGATATATGGTGGTTTCCCGCGAGTCGTCCGACCACGTGGTCGTATGCCAGGGCGTAAGAATCAAATGTAAGTTTTGCCAATACGTTGATGTGAATCGATAGAGCCATTTGTGGCACTTTGGTTTGTAATTAGCTGTTGACTCGGAGCCAAAGACTTCCGGAATGATTATTCCTTTGATCGTCGATTTTTTTTCTTTTTTTGGAAAATGCAGTTGGTGCAAATGGATTTTATTTGTTCAGTGATTCCGATTCGGCATATTTACCGTCATAGTTATCGTTGTTATCTCGTTGTGCTTCTGTTGTGGTTGTTCCTCGATTGGAATATTATGGCGACGGTTTAAATTAATATAGCTAATCGAGAGGTAACCATCGTGTTAGACAGAAATCTGATGTGGAGAATACGAAGTGGAATTTTCAAAGAATTCGTGAAGTTTATACGAAATTTACAATCGGCGCTCGTAAATATAAACGAAAAAAGAGTAGAAGAAATTATTTGAAACTTTTTTTTTCCCATACGAAATGACGGTGTAGCAGAATTTTTTACAATTTTGGACATTAAAGCTTCAGCAAAGTACAAAAGCTTTTCGTCGATGTAAATATAAAATACTGTGCAAGTCCTAAAGATTTTTCGCGAAATATTGGAAAAACTTTTTGCAATTGACGTTTTTATACATTTCGCTGTCGGTAAATACAAGTGTGTTTGTTTTCTTAAAAATTCGAATATCTTTAAAACGCCTTGGTACTTTTCCAATGTTTTATGTCTAAATTACGAAACACTCGGGTATTTTAGCTCCAGGGTAAAACGTCAAAATTTGACGAATTCCACTACTCATAGGCCTCAGCGAAAAAGACATTGTACTTATGTGTCGTCATTCTGTACTCCAAAGAATTTTGAAAAATGTATGCTCTCTTTGTGTCGTGACCATTGGGTAAATATTAACAAGTTCATTGTCTAAAAACATCAGCTGCAGAGTGGCCGAATCAGCTTCTGGCCCTCAATACCGGAAAATAATTCAGCCGAAAATAATTTGTTGAAAAAAAACAACAACAACAAAAGAGAGTAAAAAAAGCTCGTCGATTATTTTTCAATGATAAATTGTTTTTTACCCTCAGGAATAGACTTTTCGAAATGCACAAATTCGTGAGTAATCCATTTTTGTGTTTTTGTATTTTCAGGGGAAGATGAGGAATGGAGCGACTCGGAGAAAACACCATCGGTGAGCAGCGGTCTGGAGGGTGGTGGCTCAGCTGTATCGAGTCCAGCGGCGCCAAACGTCGACGAGGACTCGAGCCAGCCGCCACCTCCGCGACTCGGGACAAACAATTCCACCAACAGCGGCGTCCATCTCTCTAATACAACGGTGGCCTCGTCTACGACGATAATACCGAACTCATCCGGCGGCGAGGACATCAGATTGCGTCTGAGCGTGCTCAGCGAGGACGCCCGGAAGCGATTGGCCACACTGACCGAGGACTTCGAGGTGAGCAATGCAAATACGGTAAAAATCGCGATAACGAGCAATCGCGTACGAAAGTCGATGACCTTGAATCGAAACGTGAGGGCGAAGAGATAATTTTGAGCTAGCTAAGAAGAAAAAAATTATAATAATAATTAATTTCTTCATTCTGCAATTCAGGTTGCGAAAGGTATTCGGGAACGTCGCGTAACGGAAAAGACAACGGGACGAGGCAATAGAACGCGTGATTCGAGTCCAAAATCAACGAGGCACGAAACTGACGAGGACATCGTCGTGTGCAGCCCGCGAGGATTCAAGGACAACGAGGATAATCAAAGAACGTTGACGAGACGACGGGACGTAAACAGACGTGAATCGGAGGATTCGAGACGAGGTGATGAAGTGCCATCGGAGCCGAAAAAGATACGCCTCGACGATGACGCCGCACCGAGACTTCGACTGAACGCTAGTCTTGCGACGGATCCGGCACTCAGACCGGCCACTGTCGCAGCTCTCACTATCAAACCCGAAAATGTTTCGCCGCCCAATTCGACACCCTCACTGCCTCCGGGTCTGAAGAATGGTACGTTTGTTTTCCAACTTATCCCGTATCACGAAACATAAGAAAAACGATACTCTTTTTCACGAGAGAATTTTGATGGGCCCGGTTGTACATTTGTAGTAATGTTGGTTGATTTTTCGAAAGTAATTTATATCAGAAAAACGAAACGGAACACTTTCCGTTCTGTTGAACGACGAACAATGTCTTTCTCTTCGTTTACCTAAAATGTGATCCGCCTAGGAGAAAACTTGGCTGTAGGATTTTTACCGACCTGACGTGTAAGCCATGCCCTTAAAATACATTCAATGCCAGTAGCGCGTCTATTTTTTTTTCAAAGTTATAGTTTTGTTTTGTTGACATGCTATTTTTAATATTTAAGTGAAGATACTGACTGTTGGAAAATAAAAAGTCGATAAAATTTGTATTCGATAGAACACACAGAATCTCTTGATTGCGAGTAATACAACATGTTGTACATTCAACCCGAAGAACTCATACGAATTTCGCTATTTGAAGTAAAAACCCGAAAAAAACCTATTAAAAAAAACGAAAATCGCGGGTATGTCGAAAACCGTTAAACTTTAGATCAAACTACTTTAGGCCAAATCGATCGTAAGTGACCTCCTCTAGGACCCTTTCAGTTTTTCGCACTCCCGCCATAACACCCTGTAAACGAGGTGTGTAAATTAAGTAATAAAACTGATTTTTTTCAATTTTCTTTATTCGAATAGAATTGCAATTCAATATTGTCTCCCTCAAAATAACTTCCTTGGGAAGTCACACAGCGCTGAAGACGGTTCTTCCAATCCTCCTAGCAGTGCTGGAACTCGGACACTGAAATAGCCTTCAGCTGGTCGGTTACAGCCGTTTGAATATTTTCGTGTGTTCCTTGAGGTGATTTTTCAATCTCGGGAAGAGGAAAATGTCACAAGGACTCAAGTCAGGCTAATAAGGAGGCAAAAAAACTCGTTTATTGAAATTGCTGTGTGACAGCAATATTTCTCATCCCCAATTTAATGGTCAAAATCTGATGAACGGTGGTGTGAGTCAAACTCAACCCTTCCCCGATCATTCTGACTGTCAACCGACGATCTGAACGCACAAGATCCCCGATTCTGTCGACATTTTCATCGGTTATTGAAGATGAAGGCCTTCCGCTGCGTGGTTCATCTTCAATCGGCTCTCTTCGTTCTGAAAATGCCTTAAGCCATCGTAAAACCAGGGCCTTTGACAAGACACTGTCTCCGTAGGCCTGCTGGAATTTTGCAAAAGTTTCCGTTGCCCTGTGCCCAAGTTCGAAGCAAAACCTGATAGCAAACCATTGCTCGAAATCGATCTCACTCATTTTTAGAACGCACTAGAAAAAACTCACAAAAAAATCGCCACGGACAACCAAATGACTCTAGCGAATTCAAACTCGTACTGAAGACGTATCACATGTTCACCTGCCGGCCCTCCAAGTCCCGCGTCCCAAGTGTTGCCAGATCGAACGCTACGTTGCCAGTCTCATTACTTAATTTACACATCTCGTATAAACATCATATGTTTTGAGAATGAAGTATAAAAGCACACCTCCTATAAACATTATGTTGTGAGAATTATGTATTATTTATAAAAACACACCTCGTATAAACATTATTTTGTGATAATGAACAATTATTATTCGTGCTTTTGCAATGCGCATTTGAAATGATAACGATTTTTCGTTCTATCTCTCTCTGCAGCCATAGCATCGGGTCGTCTATTCGTTCTACCAACGGATGGTAAAGAGTCGTTAACGTTGGAGCCATCGAGGCCTGCTCCTCTGATGTGTCCACCTTGCGGTATACGCTTCAGCTCAGCAAGCACCCTGGAGGCGCATCGTACATTTTACTGCGCGCACAGGCCACGATTGGAGGATGAGGGTGGCAACAACGACGAGGATGACGAGAAGACCGGGGGCAACAAATACGAGTCGCGAAAGGCTTACGCTTGTCCCCAGTGTTCTTACAGTGCCGACAAGAAAGTATCGCTGAATCGTCACATGAGAATGCACGCGACATCGCCGATATCTGCGGCTCCCCTGATCCCTGCACCGCCGGCGGTCACGACAACGTCACAATCGCCACAAAGTACGACCGCGAGCGTAAACTCGACGAAGTCGTCGAGCTCGTCGAACGGCTCGTTGAACGAGGAGGCCGAGAGATACTGTCGCAATTGCGAAATAAGATTCAACTCGCTCAAGACTTATCGCGCCCACAAGACGCACTATTGCAGCACGAGGCACGTCGTAAAAGACGCGACGACGGTCATGACGACGACGAAAAATTCACCGCCCGCTACCGCGAGTCCCGGTGATTCACCACCCCCACACTCGTGTCTAGCTCTCCCGACGAATCCTATTCTAATCGTGCCGTGTTCGCTTTTTCGAGGCGCAAGCTTACTCGCGGCACCTACCTTACCGTCACCCGACACACCGTGCTTCCTTCTTCCCAACGGATCGTTGCAACCGATGACCCGTGGCCCGCCGACCAACAGCCAAAATACCGCACAAGATCCACCGTCTGTACTGAGGATAGCAAATAAACCGGCGACACCGGTCGTCATGTCGATTCCCGTATTGTCGACCTCACCCTCGTCCGGTGCATCCGCGCCCCTAGATCTCAGCATACGGAGATCACCGGTCCAGCAAGATGAGAAGGAAAATCGCGTCTCGCCCGCCCCCTCCTCTCTACCACCACCACCCGGAAGTCCAAGATCCCGTGGTAGCGCCAGCCCGAGAACGAGGTCTCTGCCGAATGCTCAGAGCCAACAACAACAGCCACCAACTACCGAACTCGCACTCAGACTCGCTGAACTTCCACCCCCACCGGTTCCCGGGGTACTCGTCAAGCAAGGTGTCTCTCGGTAAGCGATTTTTTTTCAATACCCTCACGTGCCTCAGGCTAAAATTGCTCTGCTGGTCTGGGACAATGGTCGTTCGGCTAACGGTAGTGCGTCTAAAAGTGTGGAAGGCGCAGTTGTCGGGTTGCTCGATGGTAAACTATCATGTATTATTTTTCTGTGTACATCGTTATTATATGTAATAATTTTTTTTTATCGTATCATCAACTTACACTTATTTAATAATAATTAACGAATTACTAAAAATTCTAAGAAGAAACGCTAGCACGGTCACAATATTGTTAACACTTATATTTAAGGGTTATTATAATGAATTATATAATAACGTAATGTTACAATTGGTAGACATAGACCACCGAACTCGTTTATTTACACCAGTGGAATTATGATATTACTGGATGGATATTAAAAAAAACGCAAAATTTCTTGAAAATTTGAGGTATGATAATTCTTGATAGAATAATACTACATGAATTATTTTAGAATTTTTCATTCAATAATTTAGTAGTTATAAACATATAAATTTAACACGGTCGCTTATAGGGAAACAGCTCCTGCAGATGTTAATTGTTGCAAGACGAATGGAACTAAATCGCCTTAAATTCTGAAAATATGATATCATCAAGATTTAGGATCAAGCGATTGATTATGCTAACTTTCAAATAAATCGTCTGAGTAATTGTCGAGAAATTAATTAAAGTAATGAGGAGTATCGGCTTTTTTAACGATGAATTAATAGCAATCATTGGAAAACTTAATATATATTAAGTTTTTGGGCAATCATTGATAAAAATAAAATGATCTCAACGTATTGATTAAGTTTAAAAACTTTGACATTTTTTCGTCGCACAGTTGAAACGGATGTACAGTGACTGACAATACCTCAGTTAAGCACACGCCAATATCCTCGAATTTGACTTCAATTATTATTAAAAGCGGAAAATTAACATTTCTAAGTGTTCACTTATTATTAAATTAGCTATCTGTGAGGTTAAACATGTACGACATGATCTAGACTTGTAAATCCACCATTCACCCATTTTGGATTAACTTTTTGCCCGACGGTCCATCCAGTAATACCTTGATATCTGACACTTTAAACATTTTTGAAAATGTCGCATTTATTGATCACTAGCTTCCTCCCGCGTGGAATTTAGCTCATAGAAACTTCATTACCAGTTGCACCCCTTATTAGGGGTTGTTTAAAAAAATCCTACAATATGCTTTTTATTATTTGTTTTGAAGAATATTTATACCAAGTTTCAAGTTCATATACACAAGGAATTCAATTTTCCATAGAAAGTTTTACACCCCATTTCATCCTTTTAGGGGTTGATTTTCTGCACCTATACACCTTCCATAAAACAGCTTTCAAATTTCATGTTTCTATCTTCAGTGGTTTAGGCTGAGCGTTGTCTATATGTCAGCCAGTCAGTCAGTCGCGGAAATGTTTTATACGTTTAGATTGTAATTCGTACTTTGTACCAGTTTTTATTTAATGATAAGATTTACCCAACTAATCATGTGCAAATACTAAGTAGGAATATTATAGAATAAGATGAAAACATTACAGTATCCTTTCGGCATAGCAGAATATACATTTTCTGCGTAAATATAAAAAGAAAACTAATTTCCATTAAAAGTGTCGAGAATTAATTCCACTAGTGTATAGACCAAGTATAAATAAATACACGGATTTGTATTCAGACCGATTCGACCAGACCCAATATTTTTCATAGCAAATAGTTGAGCCTGAAGTGTTCGAATAGTTTCGCAAAAACTCGTACAGACGTGCTTACAATATTTTCTCGTATACATTACAGATGCAAAGAGTGCAATATCGTGTTTTGCCGTCACGAGAATTTCATCGCTCATAAGAAACATTACTGCCAAGCGAGGGAAAGTACCGTCTGCAATTCACCACCGCCCGGTACACCATCGCCACCGCTCGTCCAATTGATATGCGCGGCTTGTGGCATAAAGTTCGCCTCCATGGACAATCTCGCGGCCCATCAGGCATTTTACTGCGAGAAGAGGCCCGAGCCCCAGGAACATCACGTGCAATGTCCCAAATGCAAGGTCCGTTTTACGAGTCGATCGATATCGTCACGCAGCACCCCGTGCGATACATTCATATTTCTTGCGAACTTTGCTTTGTTACGGATTTATCTTTCCTTGCTATCGGCAATGTAATCTCGTGATCCTTGGAATTTCTATCATACTTTCGCATCTAGATCTTATCTGACGTCTTTATCGGGCGCTCCCTCCCTCGTACTTCTACGTTTCCGCATTTGATCGCTGGGGGGCGCCCCATCGCGTATTTCAATCTTTCCCCGTAGTACTCGGCTCTCGATATGTTTATCTCCCTCCCCTACCCTGGATGTCTGCATCCAACGAACATTTGGCCTGACGAGTTTTTTTTTTCTTTCGTATCCACAGACGATGATCGAGCCCGGTAGAACACACACGTGCTCGAGCGGTCCCACAGGTGGATGGAGATGTCCGGTGTGCGGTGCCGTCAGTCCAACCGCCGGTGCGGCTCAACGTCACATGGACGCTCATCAGGGTGTGAAAGCGTTTCTTTGTAAGATCTGTCGTTACAAGGGTAACACACTGCGCGGCATGAGAACCCACATAAGAATGCACTTCGAGAAACGTGGAACGGATCTTCAGGTGAGGACCGTTAAATTGCGACGAGCATTTAATATGCCAGTTTGCGCGTGACGATAAGGGATGCACAGCAGTCTTAAGGGAATAATATCATGGCGATTAAGATTCGATGCAATATCGCTTCGTTTGTTCTAAGTCTGTAATCAACATTTGGTATCGGGCTAACAACCCGTTCGCGGATTCTAACAATTTCAATTTGCAGTCGTTTTCCATGCATTCTTAAGTTTTACTCTCAGGTATGATGAGAAAAAAACATGATGAAAAAATGGTACAGAATGTTTTAGATTATGCAACCTTAGACTGAATTAATTCTCATCGCGAACACTACCGGCGAAAAGTTTCCGGACAAAAATTCAAAAAAGTTCCGGAACGATTTTTTATGCCATTTCGCCGATAGTTGACATAAATGAATTTAATAAAGGACATTTTAAAGGGGAGGAATTCACCTTTATTCCGTTTTTTTGAAAAAATTTTACTATTTTTTTGCGTCTAGTGCCCTTTTTCGAAAACGACCATTTATCGCCTTTTTTTTTTGTTCCTTTTCTGGTGGACCCCGTTTACAGACAAAATTGTTTCGAGAAAAAAATCTGAAATAATTATATTGCGTTGAAAATAGAAAAATAATTTGTTTTCCTCTCTTGAAATTTGACCACAAACCCCTAGTTCTCGAGTTACGGTAATCAAATAATCTGATTTTTACCGAAAATAGGTAGAAAAAAAAATGTTCAAAAAAAAATCTGAAAAAATTCTCGCGAACTCAACGAAAACCGATTCAACTTTTTACTATCTTGAGGTTTTCCTTGAATCCTTGTCCTTTTCGCGTTACACGTTATTTTTCAAATCGTCTCTTTTTTAAAAAATATCAAAATATCTTTAGAAAAAAAAATCGTACGAAGCTTAAAAAAAAAAAATTGAAGCTTGAACTTCCTCTTTATGATTCCGGTCCTCTTTATGATTCCAGAAAAGGTACAAAAAAAACGGTGAAAAATGGTTGTTTTTGAAAAAGGATATTAGTCGTAAAACAAATAGTAAACAAATTTTTAAAACGCAAGGAAAGTGAATTCCTCCCCTTCAAAATACCGTTTATTAAATTCATTTATGTCAACTATCGGCGAAATGGCATAAAAAATTGTTCCGGAACTTTTTTGAATTTTTGTCCGGAAACTTTTCGCCGGCAGTGTATTTGTGAATTTCGAATTTCGATTTCGTTTACGTGTGATTGTGTCTCCCCATGCATGCTTAATTTCTTTGGTTTATTCAGGAGGAAAATTACATCTCGTGCGTGCTGGATCATGACGCGAGCAATCCAACGAGCGAGCCCGCGTCAGCAACGACACCCGAGGAAGTAACGACGGAAGTCCAGTTGAACGGCAAAGCCGAGGTGAGAAAGAGTCCACCGTTGCCGCCTCCGCCGCCACCACCGCCGCCGCCGCCACCACCGCCGACATCGGCTCCACAATTGCTCGGCAAAGTGAAGCAAGAACGCGAGGACACACCACCACCCGAGGAGAGTCTGGATCCCAGCAAAACTGGTCCCCGTTATTGTCGCTCTTGCGACATTAGCTTCAATTATCTGAGCACGTTCATAGCCCATAAGAAATTTTACTGCTCGAGTCACGCCGGCGAGGCGAGCAACAACAATAACAATAACAACAACAACAACAACGCGTCGACGACAACCGTGGTGACGACGACGACGACACCGACGACAACGACCGCGAGAACGGCGACACCTCCCACCGGCAGAACTGAAGCTTCTGTACTTTGAACTATCGTAATCTCGCCCCGAGTCTCCAAATTTTCCAACCACCAAACTGCATACTAGTCGAAGGGCGATGCATTTTTTTTTATATTGTTCTACGGGCAATGTCAAAATCAATCGTACAGTCCGAACGTATCACTCATCCGACTAGCATCCAGTTTAGTTCGTGTCCAGTTTAGTTCAGTGAGGCGATTAACGCGCGATTCGAGTGTGACGCGTTATTTTTGTTGCGTCCAGATGAGACATTTTCGCGCGAGTTTACAGAGGTAGCATTCAGTTAGTAAACTCAAGCGACCTATTTGCTGATTACTTTGTTAATGAGGAATAACTTCAGTAGCGAAACAAAATGTAATAATTAATTATATTCACTTACCTAAGCTTTTTTTAATTTCGTCTGACTCTTCTGGTTTACAGAATATTTTTTAAACTTCTTCCCAAGCTCTCCGTACTACTACGCCTCGTAACTAAACAATACGGTATCAAAGTTATCCTGCTCGATTTATTGCAAAAAGAAAACCAAATACGTCCTCTCGCTGCAATTATACGCGCCTACTAGAAACCATTGTTGCGTCCAGTAGTCCAATGGAGGACGTATTTGGTTTTTTTTTTGCATAAATAGAGCACGATAACTTTGATACCGAATTATTTATTGACGCGGTGGAAAAGAAGATAGCAATATGGAACATGGAATCGTCGGGCTATTAAAAGAAAAATCTAAAAAGGAGAGCTTGAGAAGAACTTCTTGAGATACTTTGTAATCCAAGAGCTTTAAACGAAAATAAAAAAGCTTAGGTTAATGAATTTAATTAATTACATATATTAAAACATGTTATTTTGCCAAGAAAGTTGTCCCTCATTAACAAAATAATCAGCAAATACGTCTTTTGACTTTGACTGAATGCTACCTCTGTAAACGCGCGCGAAAATGCCTCTTCCGGAGGCAACAAAAATAATGCGCGAATAGAAGCGGGTTATTCGAATCGCCTCATCTGGACACGGTCTTGTGTAGATTCGTAACAAAACGCTTTGAGACTCTCTCTATCTTCGGATTAGAAACGCCACGTTTCTCTTTATTTTTTCTCCCTTTGCTCGATGAGAGAAAGGAACGAAAGCAAACGAAACGATCGATTGGAACCATAGGACTGTTAATTGTTGCCAGTTTATATATATATATATATATACACATATATATATAATAATAACATGATAACTAAGCGAGTAATATTGAGTACTGATTTAGTTGGAGTACGATTGAGCAATGTTTTTTTTTTATAATCCAGGGAATTGTTCGTACTTATTTAGCTCGATATTACCAACATGTAAATAAAGCATAAAATTAGCATATCAAGGGTACATACATACGGACATCCTAAACATTCTATGTACAGGAAGACGAATTTTATCGTCGTCGTCTTCCTGTACATAGAATGTTTAGGATGTCCGTTTCATCAAATGCGGGCACTCTCGGCCTGTACGTACGAGAGCGCGCGTATACGTGACTTGAAATTTAATTTCCTGGCTGACACGAGGCAAAAACAGATACGACGGAAACGCAGCTGGTCTCGAAATCGTTCAATACGAAGGAAAAAAAAACAACAAAAAAAACACGTTATCAATACCCAATCGAAGGGTATGCAATCTCATGACTCTTTTAAATAATCTCGTAGCAATGTAAGTTTAATCGACATACCTAAGGAAAAGAGAGAGAGATGAATGAAGATGAAAAGGAATAAAAAAAAAAAAGATCGAGTTTAATGAGACAGTGAGTGTAAAATGTTGTACAGTAGAGAAGAAAGTAGAGTATTAAAATACGATAATAGCTATGACCCTGAATCATACCAATCTCAGCTTATGAATCTGTTAAGTTACGTTGCGATATAACATTTTAATATATATATTATATATATAATTCGATAGTTAACAGGCGCAATCTATGAAATTAACGATGCGCTCGCTCGTTTACAATCGCGAGACAATTGAATGGAATAATAATGAATAAATGAGGAAAGATGAGAAAAGAAAAATCCTCGGGACACCGTCACCAAATCAGTGATAATAATTATTTTGCGAATAATCAAAATTATCCGCGATTATGCTATTAACTATACTGTCATTCTTGCGCGCTCGATATATTTTCATGCGAACGCACACGAGTGTTTAAATTTTAGAATTAAGGCCAGTGTTACATGTATACGCAGTGTACTACTCATATCATATGATGAAATCATTAAACAAATTAAAGAAAGGAAAAAAAAAACGTTAAAAATTTCTCTATCGGCATTTAGGCAGATTGAGGTGGAGTTTTGCGCTCGAGGCGAAAAAAATAGGTGATAAAAATATGAAAAATCCAGCGTTACCTCCGCTCGGCAAAAATTCGAACCGCAATCTTCGACCGTTTGGCTTTCGGATCGAAATTGTTTATGAAAGATTTGCAAGTGAGCTCGTAACCCTTCCTCTAGAACTTGAAGGCGAATTGTCAAGAACGATAACGCACGAGAAAAATGTATCGTCGGGACGGCTTGAACGCGACCGGAAATGAAGCAACTTTACATTCGGCAACGCAGACATGTCCCAAAAATGAGAATAATTCCACTAACTCGTACTAATTTGCAAGTAATGTTACTCGATACAAGTTTTGCTACATCGCAATTACGATATTTGCGTCAGCAACATTTTCCGATTTTCGTCGCTAAAGTTAATTTTTCGTTCTATTTTCCAATGCAAAATCCATATTTGCTCTCTCTCTCTCTGTCTCTCTCTCTACCATCCTTCGTGTCTTGAGGCCTAGGCATACTTTTCAATTGTTTTTATTTTGATAGATGAATTTTACACGCGAGATATATACACACATATATATCTATATAAATATGTAATAAATACATAAATGATATGAAATAAAAATTCCACAACTTTATCAGTGTGATCTCATTTTTATTCTTTATTTACATTTTTTTTTTTAGAAAATTATATTAGGTATCTGCCTCTCTGAGGGATGAAATCCTTAAAAAATATAACTAACTAGTTACGTTTCAACATACTTTGCTCGCTTAGCTTCACTAGGCAAAGTGATATGGCGCGGATACTTGAAGATTTCAAGATTTTTCCTTTTTTTTTCAACACGACAAAGAAACTATTTTCCTATTCGATTGAGAGATGAAACGGTGAGCTAAAAATTTATTTAAAAAAAACAATACGAAACTTCGAGAATAAACCAACAATTTAAGAAAAAAAGGTATCTCACTAGTCCTTAGTCCGAGATAACGAAACGCTTTTATGGAAAAAAAGAAAGTATACTCGATCTATCAACGCGAAATTGCAATTACGGGGCGTTCAGTCTTATTCAGTTTTGTCCGCGTCCTCGTCGTCTCCGTACTGAGCGTCGAACGAACAATCGCTTTTCGCGCTGTTGCTGTCGCTTTCGTCAAGTTCCTCCTTGATCCTTGCCTTGTATTTCGCGTATTTGTAGCCATAAGACTCGACATCGTTCTCGTCAATGGCGTAAACGAAATCATCCTCGCTAGAAAGATCGGAACTCTCGTCGCCGATTTTCATCTTTCTAACGGCGGCTCTCATGTCGTCGTCGTCGATCGAATTGGCCGAGTGGTCCGAGTCGGGATAGTCATTTTTGAAGTGCGACTCGGAATTCGAATCTTCCGATGTTCCGTCGTCATCGGGACGAATACCCCTCTCGTCGTAACTATCGAAAACGAGGTCCTGCTCGAACGGATGAATCGTCAATTCGTCGTCCAGATGAATGTCTTCCTTTGTTTGCGTGTAGTACAAGTCGTAGACATAGCCGATTTCCTGCGAGCAAATATCGAAAAACGTTGGATCGACTATTGAAATTCGGAGAATTGGAAAAGTGCAACCGTCAGGAGAGAACGCACGGTCGTTATTGGCACAGCTGGGAAGGAGGGAGGGGCGCCATGGCCCCCACAGAAAAAAATCAATCCAAAATTGAAGTCAAATAATTGATTAATTTTATTGAAGTTTCACCCAAGCAAGCATAAAGAAATAATTTAATAAAACTTGAACTATTTCCTTCGTCGCAATTTCGTAATTTGTATAAAATGTCGTTATTTCATTGCGTTAATGGAATAGGCATTTAAAAATCGCAATTGAGGATTTTCGGGGCAGCTTATCTTTCGGGGGAATCAGGACTGGAATTGTTCTTGAGCAAGGTGCCAACTTTTACACGACAATATTTGGTTCGAAAACGTAACGATTACTATAATTTCAAATCCTGTATTTAAGATTATTATTATTTTTACATGAGCGTATTAACAAAGTGTTTTGAATGTTATATCAACGCGAACTTTTCGATTATTTCAATTAAAGAAAATTTGTTAAATTTGGTGACAGCGCACTGCTTGTATTGCGAGTTAATTTTTTCATGGTTAATGACAGTGATTCTGTTATCGCGAGAATCAGTGAACACAGTAATCACGTAGTCCATTGAAAAAAAAAAACCATTAACATTTCTATATTAAACCGAATCAATTCTGAACTATATATGTTAAGTGCCAAAGAAATATATCACTTCTCTTTAACCATGACTGGGGTCTATATGCACCCCACGCTTTTCTTGATAATGAAAAACTTGATAATGAAACCTACAGGATAAATGGACTTTACCATACACGAATTGCCTTGTTTTTTCATAAGAGAATGGTGGGCAAGATGTCTGAAACATTTATTTAGTGAAAAATCCATTGAAATACTGGGAAACGGAAAAAATCAGCAAAATCATCATTTTTTTAACAAAATTTGGGATGCGAACGGACCCCGTCACAAATTCTAGGGTTAAAAAAATATGACTGAACAAAATCAGTTTTTGAGGATACTACAATAATTGGGGCGCCAAATTTTGACTATGCGACATTGATATTTCGGCCAAAAGAAACACTTGTGCAAGAGTAATGAAAGTCGATTTTCGATTAAATAACGGAGCTATCGCGATTAAAAAAAAAAAACGCTCAATTTTTTCTACATTTTGTAGCTATTGTATAATTTTATGGTGTTCGCATATGCGCGTCTTCGTGTGAGATAACGTTTTGGAAAGGTCCACCTTTTGATCAAGCTAAAATTTTGCTCAGACAAATTGAATTTTGAAAATGATTTATTTTACTGCGTTCCTACTATATTCGTTCAAAGCATAGTGTTCCATCCACCTGATTCCACACGCACGTCCGAGGTGCCCCGCGCCCACAAAATTATTCCATCCACCCCACAATTCCACACACACATTCGCGGTACCCCGCGCCCACACCAGTATTTTACGCACGGTTTTATAGCTTCTCTTCTCCCTGATTAGGTCCATTGTAGTGGTTTTTTTAAGGTGCGTATGCGTGATAAGAGCTATTTCGGTCGTTTTTTTTACCATGTGCATGTGTTTGAGTGAATGAACCGTGAAAAAATTGCCGTAGATTCGAAATGTTGTAAAAAATTGACTTTTTTTTTAAACGCTATAGCTCTGTTGTTTGATCGAAAATCGACTTCTATTACTCTTGAAAAAGAGTTTATATTCGCCCAAATATCAATGTCGCACGGTCAAAATTTGATACCTGGTTAGTTTTCGTCAGGCCAGCCCCTCCTGTCCCCCAAAAAACAATTCCAATGACGGTACTTGCATCGAATTGTCTGACGGAAAGATTTGGCCTTTCCCCGTGTGTCGCAAATGCCATCTAAAAAGTCTGGCATTGTAAAAAGTGAGCCTACGTTTTGATCTAGAGTCGAAGTTTCCTCGGCTCTGGGTACTTTCGAGTGTTCCACATCTATGACGGTCATGACGCTGTCATTTTGATCCTTGGAGCTCGCTGCGTCGATGGAACGAAAGTATTTGACGACTTTGTAACGATGTTCTCGGGATTGCTCCTTGACTATGGCTCGCGCTTTGTTGGTTACATCGACGACGCGTTGTTTGAAATTAGACTTCAGCTCGTCTTTGGTCAACGCTTTTTTCAAATGTTCGACCACATCGTCCTCCTACGAAAAATATATCCGTTTCATTCTCATAGGATAATTACATCAGAATAAAACAAGAAAAAATCCTTTCTTTATCGACATAACTTCAGTAAGATGAGATTCTTACCGGATTTTCAACGGTACCGGCAAATTTGACAACTTCTGTCAAAGGTACGTGAGACGTAACCTCTTCGGGATCGCCGGTTTCGATCTTTCGCCTTTTACCAGCGATAACGAGCGCGTCGAGAGGCTCGTGATCGAATCTACGCTTCACGCGCAATACCGTCGACATTTTTCAATGACTTTTCCACACTCGCGACACAGCACGGGTACAAGATCTCGTCGACGCGTTCAAAGCGCGGCCGAATTTTCGTGAGCAAAGCTGACGCAACGAGAAGGGAAAAACAAAGTTAAGCAACGAAACCACTGATATATATATATATATATATATATATATATATATACTAACTGCATACGAGTTCTCCGCCATATTGATGTACCCAATAAAAACGACTGCGACGCCTGGCAATCAGCCTCGGTACTACGTAGGACGCGGTGATTTTAAACAAATCAATGTTACAAAGGGACCTTGCCAGGCACGCAATCGATTTCGGGACGTCCTTTCAGGGTAGTGTAGGGTTCGGTCTTAAGTGCCACCCCCTGCAATCGTTCACCCTGGGTGGGCCCTCGTTTTCGCGAAATCGACCAAACAAAATTTGTGTGACGATTTTTCAACCTTGAAAATAACATTTTTATCGATTTTTGAAGATGAAGGCCTTCCGCTGCGTGGTTCATCTTCAATCGACTCTTTACCTTCTGAAAATGCCTTAAATCACTGAAAAACCTGGGCCCTTGGCAAAACACTGTTTCCGTAGGCCTGCTGAAGTTTTGCAAAAGTTTCCGTTGTACTGTGCCCAAGTCTGAAGCAAAATCTGATAGCACACCGTTGCTCGAAACTGATGTCACTCATTTTTAGAACGCACTAGAAAAAATGTTTCGCGGAAAAAATCGATACGGACGACCAGATGACTCTAGCGAGTTCAAACTCGTACTGAAGGCGTATCACATGTTCACCTGCCGACTCTCCAAGTTCCGTGGCCCAAGTGTTGCCAGTTCGAACGCTACATTGCCAGTCTCATTACTTAATTTACACACTCATCATACTACCAGGGATAGGGGGGGGGGGGCACGCCTCACTACTTCTATTATATGCATTAAGGCCATGTGTCATACCGACCGAGCAGTCATGAGTACGAGCGAGAAATGTGATCCGTCTAGAAAACTTGGCCGTATGATTTTTACCGCCTTGGTTGGTAAAAATTCTATTGATCGAATATATGATATCAATAGAAATCTCACGTTTTACCTTTGTGTTGAGGGACTGAAAATTCGAGAAATGAAAAAATTAATTTGCCAAAATATCTCAATATATTTTATCACCAGAAAAATTGTACATAGTAACTACAACTTAATAATCAAAGATTGTGATATAGGCATATATATATATATATATATATATATATATATATATATATATATATATATTTAAATGCGTATATTATGTACTATATATTTACGAACGTACACATGTAACGCGACAAGGATCGTTTAATGTCATTTAAAGAACATACGGTTGATTTCGTGAAATTCACGCTAATTTTAATGAGCCATCGAAGTTATTTGAACGAGGCCGGAAGAGTAGGCATTTATTTTTCCCCAATGATCGATCTTCTTCATCACCAATGTTTTTTTTTTCCGTTTCGATGCTCACTCGGCGTATCTCAGCAAGACTTCGGTAACCACGCTTCAGTCGCGATTTTTGTTTTTATAACATTTTGTAAAAAAGTTGAGAAAAATATACTGTATTTAGGGAACACTTTCTTGTTCTTTTTTTTCCAATCGACGGTTACCCTCCATGTGTGTTTCGTCTGTTAACTTTTCTTATTGTTTGTTACGCGCGAAATTAGAAGAAAAAAAAAACGAACAATGTGCGCGTTTGTCACGGAATATCTCGCATTTCGGAAGAATTGAATACCGGGTTTGAACCGCGAAGCTCGTGGGTCGTTAACGTCTCTTGAGATGCGATATGTGAGGCGAAGGTCTCTTGATGTAGTTATACTTGAACCTTGGGTGAGCACTGGGCGCGACCAAATCACCCCGGACCAGACACTCTATGATCCATAACGTTGATACTAGAGGTATCTTCCAGCTCGATGCTTTCTTGGGTACCCAAGACGGGCAATGTTTGTCCGTAAGTACTACGGATCCTTCGTAGAATGCGTCATCTAATTTGAGAATTTAAGAAAAGAAAAAAAAAGGGCGATTATTAGCGCGATTGTGTATCACGTTACGAACAATATAATCTTGTCATTGAATTTTTTCTCAAATTGACTTCCGTCAACTTTGTTTAACCCATCGTGGTAAAACACATCCAAATTCAAAGGCGGTGGTCACACTTTGGTTGATTCTACCCAGTCAGTTTTCAAAAAAGTATTGTGACCAAACTATCCGTCCGAAGTGGTTCAAAAAATTACGGAAGATACTTTGAACTTTCTAGATGATGTACGAAAAATTTATTTATAAGAAATAAAATGGCGACATGATTAAAAAAATTCACAAAGAGGTGAAAACGCAAAAAAGACACTTTTTCGCTAAAAAAAATCATCGTTACGTGAATTTTCAACATTTTTACTTAAAATTTGAACGTGATACTACTTAGATATTTTAACTTTGGGAAAAAAATAATAGCATAGTGTGCTTTCCAAAAAAAAAGTTTTATTCCGACATGTAAAGAGGGTAAATTTTATGGTATGAGGATACTTCAAACTTCAGGTAAAATGGCGAATACAGTCCCATTCGTAGCCGGAAATTATTATTAAGCCAAAAATTGATCGACGGGTCGATTCTACCCAGAGTGACCACGAAGGGTTAAAAAAAATCCATGTCTCAAGCATATTGTGTCCAAATTTTCAATAGTTTACAATGTTCAGCGCAATATGACAACAACAAAAAAAAAACACTTCAAACGCATTTTTCTCAAGGTATTTCTTCGGCGAAAGGTTGTATTTTGTGGGCATATAAGCCACAAGACTACCAGTGGCGATTCATCAAAATGACAATGAGGTTGAACTTTGCATCGTTGGTATGCAATAAAAAAATTAATGTTTTTAGTTCCGTTAATTTTTTTCGGCAGATTTTGCCTACAAACAGCCTTCAACAGTTTTAAGATATATTTATTAATTGATCTACAATATAAATGTATACAAAAATATATTTTATAATAATAAAAATCTAGAAAATAAGATGTAAAAAAGAACTTTTGTTGCGTTCCAACGATGAACGGGAACGAAAAATTTCGCATAAATTTTGTAGGCATGTAGTTGAGTGCAAATTTCTGTGATATTGTGATAAGTATTAGTCCAATTTATGGTTGGGCTGGTACCAATCCTAGACAATGCAATTTTGTGGAAGGAGGACGTATTTTGAAGGCTGGGCACGTTTTAAAATGTGGTAAAGTTAGTGGCCTTTTCCCATACCGGTGCTGTCAGCTTCAAAGCGTATTGCTTGCAAACGTCTCTATTACGAAATAATTCCCATGAGATTGATGATTTAACATGACTTGCTCTTGCAAAGCTGGGTTGGAAGAAAAATGCAAGCACATCATTGCGACGTTACTGTATTGCAATCGTTAAGTCTAACCTCTTATGCTCAGTACCTTTCATTATTTGGTGGTGAAAAGTTTTTAGTTACTTTAAAATGCTCATAAATTTTTCATTACAATTTTAAAACTTCCTTTACAGCACACTTTCATGCCTGAAATAGTTTTTTTTAAATTTTTGCGGCTTTCCTCGACGTTTGCCTATGCGGCCTGTGTCTAGGCGGCTGCGTCTAATTGATCTGTTTTGTCCACTTTTTCAACAGAATTTTTCATGCACACTGCATGCATAATTTTGTGAAGAGGCTACCCTCAAATTCCTTATTGAATCGAATGATTTTGGAAGCGTACCAGGATTTTCGACCAGTCGAACGGGGCCTCCTACGTTCTCGCATATCTTTTGCCAGAAAGAAACGAACTCCTTGTTTCCCCGTGTTGAGGGAATCACCACGACAACAGGAAGTGCCTCAAACGGCTGCTCCAGTATTCTTTGGAACATGTCGACGTAGGATTTTTTAACCAGACTCCATCCGGCGGGCAATTCCTCTTCCGAGGGACTAACTAATTTGTTCTGAAAGAACAAAAAAAGTACGGCGGTTGAATCTTGGTCATGTACATAGTTCTTTTTACGGTATTCCAACGATCTTTCGGAACAGTGACCCCACCGTCTCCCCGCTCTCCACATCGGATTGACAATAAAAAAAAAGCTCACCTGTTGACAAGATCTGATGACCCATTGATGATTGTACGATTTTATTCCGACCGAGAGACAGAGCAAACTCTTTCTCGTCGTATTCGGTAGATTGGTAATGTGTTTGGTATTCGGGTACTCCTCGGGCGGTATTGACTCGAAGTTTTCGTAAACTTTGCCACCCCCGGCGGTCAATTGGGCGGTCAAGCGATCTCTTACGAATGGTTTTCTGCTCCATTCCTCCTCGTTCTCCGTGCCTGGATCGGAATTCGAGTCTTCCTTCGAGCTCTCTCTCGTTTGATATCTCTCGATCGTGTCCAAGGGTACGCAGCTAAGTAGGAATGACATGCCCTTGAAGAGATCGGAATTTTGATTGGGTATTGGTCCTAAAGTCGCTATAATTTCGGGTGTTTCGGATTTCTTTCTGCCGCGTCCTTTGCCCTTTGTGGCGCTCTGTGGTCCCTTGGTCTCTTGTTCGTACGGCGTGCTGACGATCTCCTCTTGTATACCAATGGAACCGAGAGTTTCGTCAATACCGGAAAAATTCGAGTCGCTCGTGGTTTCCGGATTATCCTCGAATTTGACACCCGACGAGGAGGAAATACCCGAGGCCGATGGTCTCGCCGTATCGACAAGTTTATCCTGCAAACTGGCTCTGCCGCGTTTTGCCTTTGGCGTTGTGGCCACAGGCGTCAGTATACGCTTCGATCTTCTCTTGCCGTCTATCACGTTCTCGAGGGTAACTTTACCGAGATGTTTCGGCGTTGAGGGCGGGCTCTTCATCTCTATCTTGGATTCTTCCTTCAAAACTTGAACCTGATCGTTCGTAAGGAAAATATTTTTTATGTCAACCTCGATTTTATCGCTGTCGTCGGTCTCGACGATGTAAAATACGCGATCACGGATTTTCTTGACCTCGAGGATAATGCCGCATGAGCCGTAATCGTCCTCGGCTGTGGTCGCGTAAACTGAGAGCCCGGGATTCAGGGTTGCCGGCATTGGCACGATGAAGTCCTCGATTATGAGCTTATTCTGTCCATCGTAAAAATTAATACGATACTTTGTCTTCGTTTTGCCGGTTACCTTGCCCGGATAATACTTGTTGTCGGACCACTTGGCAAAAACCTGTTTACCAACGAGCAACTCCTCGCCGTCGTCGTTGATAATTTCGTTGCTCGGCGCGATCGATCGTTCCGACGGCGTCCCGCTGCTGTCCGGCGACGATTTTCTCTTTCTACTGGTACTCGGCGTTTTTTTGTCTACTTCGGCGACCGGTGAATCCTTCGCAACCCCATTGGTGTCGGATGAGCGAAGATTCTTGGCTCTTGTTGTCTTCGCGATAGCAACGTTGGCCGCGCTGCGCGATCTCTTGGTGGCGCGTTTCGGTGTCGCCGATTGTGCGATCTTGACATCCTTGTCGTTGACTTCCGGTGTCGACGATCGTATTCTCTCGAGCGAATTGTCGACTCTGAGGGTCGAACCGTTGTGCTGCTCGATACTATTCAATTCTTGATTTGCGAAATTCATGACCGCGCAAGTAACCGTATCAACGTTTTTCCATTCTTTCTTAATTTGCTCGAGGGCATCCTCGTTCTCGAGTCTCTTCTCCGTACTCGTCGAGTCCGCTGTAACCATTTTTTTCGCGTGTTTAGCCGGTCCACGGGGCAATTGGAATTTTATTGCGGCAATTTTTGCGTTAAGCGAGCCGGCGCTCGACGAAGACGAGGTACTGGCCACCGAGGCCAACGATAATCGAGGATTCAATTGATAAGGATGTTGAATACTCGTCACCGAGCCAGGTGAGGCGTCTTTCTCGTTGCCTGATATATCAGCCAAATTAGCCGAATTGTCGCTGTTACGATGACGCGACGTTGAAAAATCTCCGCTCGCTGATTCACATTGTATTCCAGTTATGATTTTCTCCACGTGTTCCTTCGTCGTCTCGTCTATACAGACGAGACACTTGAGCTTTACGAGAATACTCAATTCTTTTTCGATCGGCACAGTTTTGATCGTCGAATTGTCGTGGTTCAAGCTCATTGAGGATTGTTCCTTGTTTTTTGTACGTTCTTCAACGACGAACGATTCCTCGCTGTCGCTTATGCTTAAAATTTCCGTACTGTCAAGACTTTTTCCCGGTGTCACGCGTATCTTTTTGCTCGGGCTTTGAGCCTGTCCAATTTTTTTCTCACTGCTCGAATCCGTAGTGAACAAATCGTTTCTTACGCTCACCGTTAAATCGGAATCGGCGATTCTCGACTCGGTACTACCATTCGTAAGTAAATAATCAGTTTTGTGATCATTACCGCTGGATTCTTTGCTACTGTCGATCGATTTGTAATCGGTGCTCGCACAAGTCTTGTACGAGGTGTCGACTTTGTTGTCCGCGGCTTTTTCAAGACTTTTTTCGCAACTCTCTTGGGACGAGTCGAGAACAATTTTTTCGCCGTCCTCGTCGATCTCGACGAGTTCGCGGGGAGGCTTTTTCTCCGGTGGTGCCGTCGCACGATCGTATATGACTTCTATGCTCATTCGCGAGCGGGCGCTGCTCGTTGGCGCGGCAAAACAAGTCTCGGAATTCCGCGAATCTTTGTTCTGAGCGTTTGCCTCGGGCTTGTCACTCTTGGGCGAGGAACAAGCCTCGACAGGCGTGTCGACTGATTTATCTTTGGTATCGTCATTTGACGCTGATCGTTCAGGCATCTCCGACGTTTCAACCACCTTTTCGTTCGCCTCATCGTCGAGCTTCGCATCCGTAGAGAGCTCCTTAGGCTCAGAGTCATCCAGGGCTGTGGGAATGCATTTGTCAGTATCGATCTTTGATTCTTCAGGCTTGTCCCTATCCGACGAGCCTTTTTCCTCGATCGCCGCTGCTTCTTTCGACCCGGGCGTTTCATCCAATTTTTCATTGTCACTCGTTTTTCTCTCGTCCTCCTCGACCAAATGCTGCGAGAGCGTCTCCTCTAGCTCCTGCTCAACTTGCTGAAGGGATTCCGAGCTCTCCGCGTTCTCTTGAGTCTCCTCAATTATTATACTCGATATGACTTCGTCATCGGTTCGATCTTTGATCTCGTCGTCTTCAAAGATTTCGTCGACCTCTTCGTCAAGCTTCTTCCTCACGTTGCTCAGCGCGTCCTCTTGGGAACAGGTGCGCGGAAACTTAACCTGGGTCTCGTCTGTGTCGTCAGCTTTGCGCTTTTGCGTCGGTATGGCCATGAGGCCGGATATCTGTTTTTTCAAAGGTGAGAGCGTCTCCAGTTGGCTGCTTTGGATGAAATCAATGTCGTCCTCGTTCTCCACTTCCTCCTTGCCCTCTTCTTCGTCCTCTATGACCGCCGCTTTGGCGTCTGTGCTCTCCTCCTTGTCATCCATTTTTTCAGGCTTCTCCTCGCTCTCGATCTTCGCATCGGCTGCTCCTTCTATTTTGTCGTTTTCACCGGCATTCTCTGTAACGACGATCGCCCGATCTTCCGACGGCTGCGACTCGATAGCTTCCTCCGCTTGTGCACAGCCCAGGTCGGCAGCTTCGTCTCCGCGTCCCGCGCAATTTTCCCTATCATCGCTCGGCATTGACGTTTCCACCTCGTCCTGCGTATCTTTTTCAGGGTCGTCGCTGTCGACGAGATGAAAATCTTGGCTCTCGCTCACCATGGAACTCTCCATGGCTTCGGGTCGTTCGGTGGCATCTTCCGTACTCAGGTCGATAGTAACCTGAGTGTCGGACTGCGTTTCCGGAATCTTGTCCGGATCGGCCATGTTTAGATGATCGTCCAAACGCTTTACTGATAAAAGAGATAAGCGCCGTTTCATTGTTTATCTTTACGGTACAGCAGAGTTGTAAAATCATTGTGACCTTTCTATCGGACAAATTCCAAGCATGGGTAATTTTCAACGGCAATTGCCAAACGATAATCTTCCGTTGGAAGTATACAGAAGCATGGAATAAAGTGAACGATTTGGCAAATTGCCATTTAAAATTTCCCAATCAAGCCGAAAAGTTTGTTCTTCGAAACGATATACGCAAAGCAAATTATTCATAGAATCCAAAAAGACATAACCGGCAATACGACTTACTCAATCCGTAAAATCTAAAATCTCGTAACGACGCGTATTAATTGTTCTCTCAATTCTTATCAGACAACCTCTCGTTTCATTCATGATAAACAATGTTTCTCAAGTGCCGTCATCAAATTTCGAACAGACAACAAGTGCAATAGTGTCTCTCGTGCAGACCTCAACGGTTTTTTTTATCTCCATCTCGTGAGATAATCACGTAATTCGATTTATACGCGTCTTTTTTTTCCTGCGTTACATGAAAAGCACTCGAGAAGTAGAGGCTCGTAACGAGCAAAATCCATCGCAACAACTTGTTCTCCGGCATAAATTTGAAGGTTAAGAATTACGGAACAATGGCAGGCGAAAAAAAAAACCCCGAACATCCGTGCATCGTAGCTGTAATCGAGAAGAAAAAACAAGTTTTACGTACCGCCAATTATCTCATGCGGCAGAAGATTCGCGAAAAGGTTTCGTCAAAAAAAAAAAAAAACACCGTAGTCAGAACTAACGAGAAATGCGAATCGTAAGATATCAATTTACTACGACCGGCTCCCCACCCCGATTTACCCCCACCGGCGCGTTAAAACGCTTGAGATTACACAGGCAAGTTGAGAGAGACGGGAAAGGAAACGTAACTAACACGCATACGCGATGTGCAATTAATCACTTTGCTATTGACACAAAGCATCTTGTTGTTCTTCACAGTGTTGCGAAATGATTCGGAATATTTTTCGAAACAAAGAAGATTTCGTGGAATGGAGAAACAAACAGTCTCGCAGAAGTACTTACGAATTATTTATTTCGAGCGTCAACAAACCGGCTTTCTCGACGTATATTATTGTAATTGTCCGGGTCACACCGTGTGTAGTAACGCAACCTCGGTAAGAGCCGATGAAAAGCGGCGTGCGCATAAACACGATTCACGAAATTATCATTATATGCGCCGGGAAACCGCCACTTTTGCGGAAGGCGCTACACGCACACATACGTATATAAATACGTACGTGTGTATTTCGCGTTCTCGCGGCAAGCAAGCAACGATAAAATAGCGCGGTTCTCTTTCGTTTCGCACGAACACATTAGTTCGAGCTACGACCGCTAGATCGAGACGCGGTAAAAAATTCAGTCAGTAAAGAAGCTCGTCGTACTCAATTTGTCCAATTGGCGCGTCGCAGCAATGGAAATTTTAGTGTCAAGCGTCGACCGCTGGGAGGCGCTCCACCGTTCCCACGTAGAACGGGCGAACTTTCCGAACTTTCGACTCGCGCGCAACGCCGATTCTTTGAACTCTTCAGAAACGAGCGCAGAATCCACAAATACAAATGAAATATTATTCAAAAGCGTCAAAGCATGAATAACGAGATACTAAACAAGGCGGACAAAGAATTCGAGACGACTATTACGAAGCTGAAAATATTGTTGGAGGAGAGTGTCGGATTGAGAGGTAAATTTTAAGGTTTGAAAAAATAAAACTATTCACACATATATACACCCAAGTAGAAATTTTCCAAAAGTTGTCCAAGAGTCAGCTAAACGGGTGACAAATGTCCGCCCGAAGGTTACCTTGAAGTTAACAACCTTCCAAAAAAGATAACCGTTGGACACATGATTACTTATAGGTAACTTCCAAGCGGACATTTGCCACTCAATTAGACATCATCTGGACGAATATCTGGAAATTGCTACCTTCGTATGCAGATTTATCCTCGAACTAATTTCTGTTTCGTCCTTCCGCCGTTCACAATACAAATGAAAATAAAAAGAAGAAAATCACGAAAGATGTTATTTTTCATGCTCGTGGGTACGACGTCGCAGCCGAGTGTGCAAAATTGGAGTTTGACATGCTGACCCTGTATCACACGATATGCGTGGAGGAGCTTGAAGGTTTGCGCGATGAACAAGAAAACGACGCGATTCCCAAGATCACGGAAGATGAGACTTCTTAAATAACGCCGTCAAGAAACCGCCGATGTTAAACATGACCACTACACAATCGAATAAATATTACTAATGAGTTAAGAATCTATTAGTTTTATTTCTTCGTTCCCTTGCGCGTTTTTACGTATTATATATATATATATATATAATACTTTTTCGCCTCAAAAGTGTTCAGTACTTATGATGAAAAAAAAAACTATGCCAGGTATCGAAAAAAACGGCTCGATAAGTACTAGATTATTGTGTGAAGCATAATTGTACAAAACCTGATCCCGATCGGTCCAGTAGTTGCGGAGATATTTCTGGTACCGATTTTGAAAACACTGTTTCGAGTAAAACGCGTTTAAGGCCGGATCCTGAATTAGAAGGTCCAAAAAATCGATTTTTTTTTTATTGTTTAAATCTATTCCTGATGTATCTAAGAATGTCTAGACAAAGTTTTATAGCCCAATTCGAAATATTTCCAAAGATACAGCACTGAACGTAGTGGAGTGTCGAGCACGTATACGGGCGCTCGGGCAGTTAGGGCGCCCGTTTTCTCGAGTTTTCGTTTTTACGATTTTTCTAATTTGGCGTAGCTGATTACAAAAAAACTAGAAGTCCAATCGAAACAAACCAAAGCTTGTTCGCTTCAGTATCGTTTTCTTTTCTATTTGAACTAAAAACATTGTCGAAAAAAAAATTCTTAACAATTTTTTTAGCAAGTTGAAATAATTTTTTTTTTCACAAAAAGCACATTTTCTACTTCAAACCCGAAAAAACATTCAAATTTCAAAAAAAAAATCATTTTTTTTAGTTCATATAGAAGAAAAATATGTCACAATTAAAATGGTTTTTGGTTTTTTTGTTTCAGACGAAAATTACAAGCTCCATTTGTCACGCCGCATGGAAACAGCAGTGGCACGAATGTGCATAAAAATGGGTTGTCTGTTGATATTTTTCTTTAAAAAAAATTGTTTTCTTATGTTCAGACATGTAATAAAATAATCTGAAAATTTCGCTAAACTTGCTTTTTTTTTACCCGAAAAAAATTCCTCAAAATATCGATTTTTCGAACCGGCTAATTCAGGATCCCGCCTTAAGGTTTTGAGTACACGTTACACTGAAATAACTGGTTTATTTTAAACTTACATGAAATCGTCGATTCCTGGGCCATATGACGGATCTTCCTTAGATGTTGACGCTTTCATTGGATCTTTTTTTTTTTGCTGTGTCAACCTCATTCATAGTCAAACTCATAGTCAAACAGATGACAAAGGCCGCGTCTACCTGCGCCCAACCGTTAGTCGTTGCTCAACCGGTCAGTTACAAAACGCTATACCTTCGTCATTACTGCAAATTTCCTTATGAAATTTTCAGGGTAGACACTCAAAGGATAGTACTTTCGAATGAGCACCTTTTTGAAAAGTCGATCTTTTTTACCTACTCAGGTGTATGTAAGCCCTTAATTTACACACACCTCGTATATAATATATATATATATACAAAATATAATATTTATACCTACACCGAGTTCAGAATAAATAACGGTTGTTGAAACGAATTATATATATATATTATATATCTTAAATCGTTATAATAATATACTACATAAATTATCATCCAAAGACATTTCTCGTAAACTATTTTATCGATTGTATATATTTTCATCGAGAACAAAAGCTGCAAGGAGGACACTTATCTGAGTTTAGGAGATGTTCGTGTGTTCGAAAGTCGCGTTTATTTTCTTTGACTTTGACCAAACAATGTACACGTATACGTATCTCGACAAAAATTGATTAATACATTCTTCTTCTTATAACATTTATTATACGTTTTGTTGTGGTTTGTTCTTAATTAGTAAACATTTATACGGCGCGTGCGCGAGAAAAACATTTTTGTCTCCGCCTGAGGCTGAGCTTATCCTTGCGCAATGAAAAATGAAGTAAGGAAGAAAAGGCAACGGAAAGAGAGAGATAAGCGCGTACACTCTACGCTCTTCGACGTTCCCGCATTTTCTTCGGCGTTTTTGCCATATTTTCCGGTCTACCTTACACGCACGCACAAGTTGTATGTTTTAATCTTTGATAACGATGATAACGATTGACAAAATTGAGGGATAGGTGAAAATTGTGTTCAAGGGGAATCAGAGGTTCGCCGATGGATGTTAAAAAGCACTCCATTTTTTTTTTTACACTCAGACACGTCCAATAAACTTTCATCTTCGAAGTTTCTACAAGTTCCAATACTTCGTTTTTGATTTATAAAAAAAGCCATATCCTGAGCAATTTAGCACTCATGGGAAATCGTAAATTTAGCCGAAATTAATATCTCTTGATGACATATTCACGGGCCTCATTGAAAATCAAATACCAGCACGATTGACGATTCTCCACGAGCAAATTGTCCTTGTCCAAATGTTCAGATTTTTATTTCTTTTTTCTCGAAAACGAGACGCAGCGTAACTTAAATTGGAAGATGAACTATTACCGGACGTGTCTACGTACAAAAAGATGAGCATACTTCGACATTCATCGCCGAATACGTTCTACCCTGAATCTACGCAACAATACACTTGAAATTTTGAGCGTCTCGTGAACGAGTGTCCACAACGAGAACAAAACAAAAAGTGTCAAAGCACAAAAACCGTCGTCACAAGTGTAATCGGTAATTATTGTCGTTTTTTATCGAAAAAAAATGCGTGCGTGCACACAAGCGTGTATCTTTTTGTGTCCTGCGTCCACCGTTGTATTTTTTTTTGTGTTCCATCCACTCGTAAATATCGACCGGCCCTTATGCGGCACGTACAGGAACCAAAAAATCGAGCCCGCTTGCGAAATGCGCTTCACTGTGTGTACGCGTGTACGCGTCCGTCGCGCGTCGCTGGGTGTCGCGTAAGAAGAAAACAAAACAAAACAAAAAATGGAACAATAGTACTGAATTTACGACTCAATAAATTCTTAGGTCCGTTCGAGGCTCGTCAGTACAATAACAGCTGGACCGACAAATCCGCGCTTCACCCGAGCAATAAAGAATGAAAAGAGAATTGAAGAAAAGCAAAAAAAAAAAAAACAAAAGAAGTCAAACGGGAGGGGGAAAAGATTGATAATGAATATATATTATAATAGATCGTAGATGTATACAATAAGTATCGCTTAGACGCTACCATTTATACATTCAGGTACACACTGTACGGATTTAAGCGTTTAAATACGATTTTATATACCGGCTGAGACAACAATTATTAGCAGTTGAAATATTTTCCAACCTATCAGACTTGGGAGAAAACTTTTTCTACAAAAGTTGCATAGTTCGAAAAGGGGGTCATCGAGTGGTGGCTACGACGTTTATCCAGGTGGAGGCGCTTCGGAAATTTCAAGGACACCTCCATTTCCAAAAAACGGCACCACTATTCTTTTTTTCAGAATTTCCACAACAAACTAAAAACAAGTTTACCCACCAAATTCCAAGATGATCGATCAATATTTGGAATCAAAATTCGATGCAAAAGAAATTTCAATGTTTTCAGCTTAAAATCGATTTATAAAACGGTGCTCAAAATGATGGCCACCGCTTTCAATCTGATCCACATTGATTGTATTGTCTTATTAATCGCGTCATTAATGCGATATTTAATTGTCATGTTAAACACGTCAATTAATGACCCCAGGCACAACTTTAAACCAAAATTACTATAAGTCGTTGACGGCCACTTTTTATAATAAGCCGCTTATTTTTCATGATCATCGTTTTTTATATCACTCCGAAATGGCTCTTGAGATATAAGAATAAATACCTTTTTTGAAACGCCCACTGTGGAGCAAATTTTTCCCTTAAACTATTATATCCCAAGAGCATCATTCTAAAATTTTATGAAAAAAAAATGAAAATTGTAAGGATTATGATTTTTTTTAGTAAAAAAAAGGGCTTTTTTTACGCATTGGCACCTTACCGATTTTTTTCCGGCATTTTAAAAATCGATTAAAATATAATACCGAGAATGCCATATTCTAGAATATTCAAACGAATATCCTGAATTTTTATGAGTCTTTCGGAACGATACGGTCAATGCGGCAATCGTTTAAACATGGTTGGGGTCATTGTGACCCCCCGGTCACATTGTGACCAGGGTGTTGCAGCCAGAACGTGTGACTGCAAAGGGTTAATGAACAGGCTCTAATTGAGGTTTCGACAGTTTAACGAAGGAAAGATTTTGTAAAAAATTTAATTCTGTACCGACAGAAGGAAATTCTGTCGTAGGCACTTTTCATTGAAGCGAGTACACGTTATTATGGAAAACACAAACTTCTCACTGTTTTCCAAAACAAGTTGACAAGATTCTTAGTTGCGAACAATGTGAACAAAGCCGTACGATTTACTTGAATTTTGCTTAGTGTCAAACTATCGAAACTTCAATTAAAAGCTGTTCGTTAATAAATACTGCCGTGATTGATAAGAAGATACAATCAATGGGAATCAGATTGCAAGCGCGAAGTAAAAGTGGTGGTCATCACTTTGAACACTTTTTATAGGACTAAGTGTTTGCATCGTTTTTTTTTAATCGATTTTAGGGGAATAATTTCCTGTTTACATTGAAGTTCCTGTTTTATCGATTTTTCAATGCTCAATCTTGATCGATCATCTTGAAGTTTGGGGTGTGAACTTATTTTTAGTACCTCGACAAAATTCTGAAAAAAATAGTCGTCTCATTTGGAAAAATTGGAGGTGACCTTGAAATCTCCGAAGCGCCTCCACCTGGATGAACCTCATAGCCACCAATCGAAGACCCTCTTCTAACTGTGCAACTTTTATAGGAAAAGTTTTCTCCGAAGTCTGATAATTTGAAAAATGTTTCTACCGCTGATAGTTGTTGCCTCACTCTGGATTGGTCGAAAAAATATTCCACTCTCGCACCTCCACACAATATCATTACAAATGAATTAAACGCATGCGAAATTTGAGCTCTTGTACTCGAATCTCTCGGCCTCTACGCTGAAACTTGAATAATTCAACAACTGATGAATTTTTCGAGCGCTACTCAGGTAGCAATTTCCAGATAATTGTCCAGAATATGTCTAATTGGGTACGAAACGTCCGCTTGGAAGTTACTTATAAGTTATCATCAAGGGCGTGCCAAGGAGGGGCAGGGAGCGGCAGCTGCCTCCCTCTCCCAGAGATAAAAAAAAAAGTATATAAGAGAAAGAAAATGAAATGAATTCCCACACCGTGTCGTATATAAAATGTCGTTCTTTGACATCGGAAATTATCGTTGTAAACATAGCATCCTATAATTGATAACACTGCAGCGTCATCTGGATTCGACGCGTAGCGCATATTTGTTCGCTTTGTACTTGCCTATCCGCTTATCTTTTTCATTGTGCAATTTTATTATTATGAATAATATTTCAGACATCTAATCTTCGTTGATGTCCTAAAAGAGACAGATATCTTCTTCCCCGAAATAGGTAAAGCTTTAAAAATTTCGATTGCTCTACCGTGCACAAGTGTACGTGTGGAGCGATCGTTTAGGAGCTTAAGAAGATTAAAAACCTGGTTGAAGAGCACTACCCGTGCAGAAATTTCTTAGGGATACCTAAGTTCCGATCAGATCCCGATCAGGATATGATACGGATTTCCCAGAAGGGGTATCCTTATCGGAATCTGGATGGCGCCCCCTACGTATCACAAGGCGGAGAAGTGGTGGCAAGAATTTGAAATACGTATTAAATACATTTTTCATAGCAAATTAAATACATATTTCAATAGTTCCAACGATCTCCATTTCATTTAAATATAATTACTTAGAATAAATAACCTATATCACTTTTCTCCAGGAAATATAAGGTCTATGTATTGTTTTTTATTCGAAAATTTTTATCAAATGTAAAAAACTTTGTTCGAAATTCTGTTATTAAAATATATAAATTTTGACAGTTGTACTGTAGCATCAATTTTTACCTAATCTCTTTCAGATCCTTGAATTAATGACTTCAGCAAACGTTCAGCGTCTCCAGCGGATACGGATCGGTATCTCCTGGTAATTTTTAAATTTATCCCTAGGATCCAATTCGATATCGAACTACCCGTGCGGAAATATTGTCAAGTCCGATTCGGACTAGCTTCCGGTTTCTCAATCGCAATCCAGTTCAATATCGGACCGGATCTGGGAGCGAAATGAAACTCTCGCAAATCGAATTCCTTCCAGAATCCTAATACGGAACTATTAAGGACTCTAGTCAGAGTCCAGATAGAAGCTTTGCCCAGGATCCAGGCTGGAATTCCGAACTTCTAGAACAAGATCTAGTTCGATATCGAATCGGATCCCAGGGATGAATGTAAAAATCACCAAGAGATACCGATCCGTATCAGCTGGAGACGCTGGACGTTTTTTGAAATCATTTATTCATGGATCTGAAAGAGATTAGGTAAAAATTGGTGCTACAGCATAAATGTCAAAATTTATATTTTTTAATACCCAAATTTCGAACAAAATTCTTTAAATTTAATTTTAAAAATTCGAAAAAACAATATATAGACCTTGAAAGACTTATATTTCCTGGAGAAAAGTGATAAAGGTTATTTATTCTAAGCAATTATATTTAAATTAAATGGCGATCGTTCGAACTAAGAAAATATGTATTTAATTTGCTAAGAAAAATGTATTTAATACGTATTTAAAATTCTGGCCGACAGGTCTCCGCCTTGTCCTACGTAGTGGGCACCATCTGCATTCCGATGAGGATACCCCTTCTAGAAAATCCGTATCATATCCCGATCGGAACCCTAAGAGATTTCTGTACGGGTAGTTCTTGTTCTAGAAGTTTGGGATTCTAAGACTGGATTCGATGCAAAGTTTCTCTTTGGATTCTGACTAGAGTCCTCAATGGTTCCGAATTAGGACCCTGTAGGTCTATTCCGTAACTCGTTATAACTCGTAGCGACAGTTTTCGTTATCGTTAGATAGCGACGGCCAATGCCAGACGCCCTTTCCGCTGTAATCCTCCATATAATTGGCTGTCGCTAGCTAACGATAACGAAAACTGTCGCTACCGAGCTACAATGAGTTACAGAATCGCAACTACTGGCTGAAATCCGATTTGCGAGCGTTACATTTCGCTTCCGAATCCGATCCGATATCCCACTGGATGCCGATTGATCCTAGTCCGAATCGGACTGTATCCATGACAATATTTCTGCACGGATATGATCGAAAGTCGCCTCTATGGCCTAGCAATGATGAGTGTCTACAAAAAGTGGATTTTTCCAAATCTAGAGGACTTTATCAATAAAGTGGTCGATCATTTTGCAAAAAAAAACCCCAGAAGGTCATGGTTTAATTAATTATTATTGAAAATTTATGATTTTTTAGATTCTTTTAATTTTTTAATAATTTGTTCTTGGATTAATCACTTTTTTAAAGATTTGAATCATTGTACTTATGTATAGCTATAATTCATATTTTCCCCATCCTCTCTCTCTCTCTCTCTCTCTCTCTCTCTCTCTCTCTCTCTCTCTCTCTTCCCCTGGCCCATTAACTGGCGACGCTCTTGGTTATCATGTGTCCAACAGTTATCCTTTTGGATGGTTGTCAACTTCAAGGTAATTTTGGGGCGGACATTTGGTACCCGTTTAGCTGACTCTTGGACAACTTAATGAAAATTTCTACTTGAGTATCACTTGAACTTCGGGTACGTGAGTTCAAATTCGGCATGACTTTTTTTTTTCGGACGTGATAATATTGTTCAAAGGCGTAAAAGTGAGGTTTTTTTTCTTTTGACTCAGTCCAATAAATATATATATATATGTGTATAATGATATTTTATATGTATGCTTGATGTCGAACTATGAAGTAACGGAGAATTGTCGAACTATCGAATAGTTCGATCTTTCTTTGTCTCGTTATTTTCTCAAGGTCGCGCGCGCGTCCCCTCGAGTTTTGCTCTCAACGAGCCTCGTTACCGCGTGTGTACGTGTGTGTTTATTTTCGACAACAATAATAATCGTCTCGTTCGTTATTATATTCATCTTGTTTTCCTCGCGCGTAACACGTTGCTACGCGCTCTTATACCACAATCGCACTAAAAGACGGAAGATTTTCTCATACAATTTTTTCCACGTTCATTTTTCTTGTGTGTTGAGATTCTTAGGTTGCTGCTTTTTTTTTTTCTTTTTCTGCAGGTTCACGAGATTACGCCCCGGGTGGGGCGCAACAAAGAGACGTGCGACGATCTTTTATCGTTCGGCGAGTTGCAACGGATCGAGTGCCGCGACGTGAGACGGCCAGCCGTTCTGATAATAAATACCGCGCTGGCGATAACGATAAGATCGGCGTAGACAAGAATCGGCGTGATGACAAGACGAGATCACGATCTGCGACGGTTGCCTCGCCGAGTACGAGACCATGTGGACGCAGTGTCGCGGATCCTGCGCTATATCCTGGCATATTTTTTCAGCACGGAACGTAAACATGCTCGCGCAATCTCCCATCTCGTCGTCCTGTCGAATCACCAATTTCCCCCTTATTATTATTATTCTTTTTTTCACGTGCACACGCACTTTTTCTTTTCACATGCACTTATCCATGCGTCTTCATCGCACGTATTGTAAAAGTCATATAATAACTCGTGTGCAGATATGTTTTTCATTGATTACAAATACGCGTGACTTTTAAGGCCTTATATACGCGAAAAATTTCAAAATATTTCATTTTTTTAAATTATTTTTCATTCCATTAGCCTGAACGGTTAGGAATATTTTAAGCTTTACAGAATTGAAAAATTCCAAAGATGGTTAAAGTTACAGCATTTAGAGCGTAAAAATTTTTATCTTCTTGGAAGCTTTATGGAAGCCTTGCTTGGAACTTTGATTTTATTCTTCAATCGGAAAAGGCAACAAAGGAAGCAAGGATTGCCGCTAGAAACGCCAAAAAACGTGCTGGAGACGTTTTAGATACCGCGGAAGGCCCCACATATAGCGCAGTACGCTATTAAATAAGGCAAGATTGCATTTATAATAGATACCGCGCGGTGCGCCCGACCGTCAACTTCAAAGCCGTTTTTCCACGGTTCACTTTTTTGAATCTTGTGAAAGTTCTAACTCTTGAACGAAGGTTCAGATCGCTTTGAAATTTTTACAACATATTCTTAGTATCATCATCTATCGTGTGAACCACAGAAACAAAAATTTCAATGACACAAAAAAATATAAAAAATAAAATACCGACAGAAAATTGAGTAAAAAAATTTTAAGTTTCGAATTTTTATTATAATAATTTTTTTTAAATAATATTGTTGGTTCACACTGAAGATACATTCATTATGCTATTATAAATATGTTCATTTTTTTCAGACACCCACATCAATGCCGAGAACTTTTACCATCAACGCGCGCGCAAAAAGAATACATTGCTTTATTATGTTATATCTCCGCCATTTGTTAATATTTCTGATTTTTTTACATATACTTAACCATGTGCATAAATGATCTGTAAAAAAAATGTTGTCAATATATGCGTCATTTTTTTTTGAACCGCGTCTAGAAAAGTACCTTTGAAAATCGGCGAAATCGCGTATATAAGGCCTTAATGCGTAATAATTTACACGAGTGTGCACTGCCAAAAAAAAAAATGTTTTAATTTAAATAGAATCTATTCAAACCAAATAGGTTTTTTCGGGGTCGCGTTTAAATTCCGAACTTTGAATGACAAGAACGCTCAAAATTCCAATACTCGATACTTCTGGAAATTTATAATTGCAAAATTTTGTAAATAGAATTATCATATAACCGAAAATAATAGTACACTAAGGAATTAAGTGACGATAATCATGGAACCGACTGATAAAGCGTCGACAAGAAAACACAGCACATAAAACAAGTATCAACTTCCCATAATTAGAGAGTCCACAGTTCCGAAAAATTGTAGTGTTAGAAATTCGAATTCCTGAATGGCGAAGATTTGTACAGGGAAAATTACCGAAAATAAGAATACCGATAAGAATCATCGATAGCTAAAGATCCTTACATTATATGTTCACAATAAAACGTGAAGGATGATAAAAAATTTGAAAAAATTCTATCACGAAAGATCAAAACTCCGAAAGAATACTACCCCGAAAGATCAACATTCTGAAAGAATTTTATTCGAAACACCAAATCTCCGAAAATTTAAACATCGTCAAAAGAAGTGGTGATGCTGCCATCTAAACGCGTTAGGCTAACTTGCTATCTGCTTTATGTGTGAGTTTTCGGAATTTTTAACGTTCTGAACGTTTTTTATCGGAATCTTGCACTTTCTAAACTTCAAATTTCGCAAACTGAATGATCGAAGCTATGATTTCCGGAGTCCAAAACTTTCGTGAACCTGACGAATGTCTTATTAGCTTTTATTATATTTAAACTTTCTGATATACCAAGTTTTCTATAATAAAAAAAAGTCGGAATTTTGTGGCATGCTTAATAGTATTTACATATTCGGAATATTTAATAATGGAATGCAATAGGAAAAAATTGATTTCACGAAAAATCTAGGTAATTCAAATTAAAAAAAAAAACATCCAATAGACTCATTTAGTTAATATCAAAAGAATTTTTCTGTCAGTGTACACACGCGTGGGAGTCTACGTCTTATTTGTTCTTAGTGAGACACATCGCCGCAGCACTTTGTTTCACCGCGTTCACAATATACTCGTGTGAAGATTTTCTATCGGTCTACTCACGCAAGCAAGGCATAGCTGATGCATGGTGCAGAGCTCTTGAACAGCGCGCAATTTGCCATCGAGACGCGGGCATCGTTCGACGATCGCGTCGAGCGCTGGACAGGCCCTTCCTTCGTCGAAACCTTCGTAATTTCTCCCTGTTGTGCGAGCACCGACAACGTAAAACAATTATTACAATCGATATTGTCCAATAATACGATGTAGCGATTGGAGTATTGATTTTAGCTAATAATGGTAGTCATGTGTCAGTCTAATTGACGAAAGAGTGTATGGCTAAATTTTTTCTAAGTACACCGTTAAGGCCCCTCCACACTACTCGCGAAGTTAATCGAAGGGCGAGTCGAGGTTAATCGAAGGGCGAGTTGGGCGAGTCGAGGCGCGACTTCGGTCCTTTGACTCGGCCCAAAATACCGACACCGATCGGAAGTCGCCCGAAGCGAAGCAAAGCGAGGCGAAGAAGCACGAAGTTCCCTCTCTACACTCTCGTCCTCGCCCAACTTCGATTAACTTCGCGAGTAGTGTAGAGGGGCCTTTAGAGGGTAGATTCGAAAGCGCGCACGTAGAGGGCGCTTCTACCGAAATACTTTGTATAGACAGCATCAGTTGTCATCCAACCGTCGCCTCAGACGAACTGCTATTGCTTCCGAAAAAACACGTCAAAAAAAGTCCCACTTGGGCAAAATAAAGGACCACGATTGAAACAACGTAATTTTTTTTCGGACGAAGCTCCTTTTTGGGCACGTTCTCCCATCAATCATACCTGATCTACATACAGCAATAGACACGAAAGATCTAATGCTGTATGTAGACCAACTATGCAACTCGAGCAGCTTGTGAGTCGCTCGAGTCGCGCCACTGACAAGTTGCTTACTGTTTATTATGTTATGTCGTCCGAATTGCAAGATGCGTGCGCGAGATACGCGACAACTAGCGTTGATATGCCAGTTGAATTTAGTTGTTGATTTGAAATGTACGAGCCTATGTGTGTTGAGTCTTAAATACCTATTTTAATTGTGAATTTATGTTGATTTCAGAGCTCACTCACTATAACGTTTAAGGTAGTAGTTGAACGTTGGGAAAGACCGGCAGGGAGCAACGCAAGTATAAGCCTTTTTCTCAAAACACCATTTTTGAAGTCGGTGGACACGATTTCTCAAAAACTAATGCACCGGTCTTATTGAAATTTTGCACACTTCTTCAAAATAGCTTTGACTAGTGATTGAACGAAGGTTTTTTTTTCTATTACAACTAATTTTACAAGGCTATACGTAGTGTAAATTGTACCAAAAATTGAACTATTTTGCATACAGCTCTGCCAAAAATTCAAATTTCAAATTTTTTAATAATCCTTTGTTCAATCACGAGCTATACTTATCTACTAACAGAAAAAAATTGTTTTTTTAATTTCAGATAAAGCTATCACGAGTTATCCTGACCACCACGAGGACCCTTTTTTTTGAGGGGTCTCCGGAAACCAGGTCCCACCGGCGGAATTTCCCAAATTTTTGGATGAAATTTTTATTAATATTGTTGAAATATTGCTCTTTCATGTGCTTAACATTTTTGAATAAAATAATTTATATATTATATTTTTTAAAAATAGAGAAAATATGCTTTTTTGGCTTCGAAACCCACGTAACCCCTTAAGTATATGATTATTTTCCGTTTTTGTGTCAGAGGAGGGAATGGTTCATGTTTAAATCTTAGATGAAGGGAGTTTTATGTTTTTTTTATTTGCTAATGATTGTTTTTTTAATTTTTTATGATATTGTATGATCTCATTATTACTATGATAATTAGTTTAAGTTTTAGAGGAAAGAGTTACCTAACTGTTTTCAATTATTCATATTTTATTTGGATATTTTATGGTAAACAGTAGCATGCTCAATCATTTTGTGATATTAACCCTATAACTCATGATTTATTTTGTTTACTGTCAAATGCATAACTGGGGTGTATATGCACCCCGTACTTTTCTTTGTCATAAAACCGATCCTACCGGGGATAAATGGACTTTATCATACCTCAATTTCTTCGTATTTTCATAAGAAAGTAAATAGTGTACGAGCCATCTGATTTAATTAACATTCCATTAGTGAAAAATCCATTTAAAGACTGAAAATCGACAAAAATCTCATTTTTTGCATAAAAATTGGGGTGCGAACGGATTCCAGTCATGAGTTCTAGGGTGAAAAATATTAATGTCGTCCATTAGCTATAGTAAAGAGAGAAAAAATTTTGATTTAAATTGAATAAATATGAATAAAACTACTTTTCAACGAGTTTCCTTTGTTTTTGTTTTTTCAAAATTATCCTCATTATCTGAAAAATTCAGACATCCGGATAGTAAGGTTCACCACTGTCCATATTATCCGGATACGAAAAATGAACGAATAATGCCAAGCCCTAGTTGTATGACATTGTCACACTCGTGCTTTACCTTGGTAATGGAGTTCATCACCGTAGATACCATGTCCAGCACGTTTCTCGTTGTCATTAATCTTTTTGTTCTCGGCATTGCTGTCCCGATAATGATGTGTCTCGTTGTTATTGGCGTGTGCGGCCCTCATGAGGTCGCGTTGAGCTGCTATATTGCTCCGAAATTCATTGAGGGCCCTGCGCATTTTTTCCAGAGAATAAGCAGCTGCGAGACGCGCCATAACGACATCTTTGACCTCTTGGGAATTGCCTTCGCTGCCGTACTTCAAGGCATCCTCGACGATGAGATTCTTGACGTTCTTCAAGCGCGTATCCATCTGATCAAGCTTGTTTCTCTTCTCGCCGTTTTCCTTGTCCGCATCATCATCATCGTCGTCGTCGTCGTCATCGTCATCGTCCTGATCCTCGTTACCGTTCGGGGACTTGAGGTTTTCGGCCATTGTCTTGTAGTAACGCTGCAGCATCCACTCGTCGTCGCGATCCTGGGTGCCAGGACGTGCCAAAAGTGCGGCTTTCTTCCTTCGACGGTCGATACCGAAGTAATCGGACCAGTCGACGCTCTTCTTCGCTAACTCAACGTGATCAGCTCGCTTGTTGAGGAGCTTCGAAACGACGGCACCGTTGTTGCCACGATTGTTCGAGTTTAGCTCTTTTTGACCCGGAGCTTTGGGAGAGTTGACGAGGCTTGCCGGGGATGATGGGAGCATGGACGAGGGAGCAGTTTCGAGGCCTGTTTGCGATGGAGCAACGGTGGACTTTTCGTGTTCGTGATCGTGACTATGATCGTGTCCAGAGTGATCGTGATCGTGGCTATGATCATGCCCAGAGTGATCGTGATCGTGTCCAGTGTGATCGTGATCGTGTCCAGTGTGATCGTGATCGTGGCTATGATCGTGTACAGTGTGATCGTGATCCTTCATCTCCTCACTTTTATCATCGCTCGTACGATTGTTCTTCGAGTGTTGGGCGCCAAGCTTTTGGCTACCGAAGAGTGGTCCAAGATCCTTGGCCACTTTGGGATCGTTAATCCCACCGGAAGGTTCCTTCTCGTGATGGAGAGGCTTCGGGCTTCTCTTCGTCAACGGATAACGCTTCAATTGAGCCCCGTATTCACGACCAAGCGGATAACGACCGTTGACGTTTCTACGCTCGGTCGGCAGCACGTACATCCAGTCGCTTTCCCTATTCCCGTAACCGTCGTTCATCCCTCCCTCATCGCTTTCCACATCCTCGCTGCTCGTGCTCTCCAGCAACAGTTGCTTTTTGTTGCCGCGTATTCTCGCGGGTTCTTGCTGCTGTTGCTGCTTGCCGAAAATCTCGCCCCAGCTCATCGGATCTGAACTCATCGTGTCGTATAACTTATTGTTTGGGTTTAGCTTTGATTGCTCGGCGAGATATCGGTCGTAGGATGGCTGCAACGTGTCCGACATCAGGTAATCCCGATTGTCGAGGTCACTCATGCTGTGGTAAGACGTCGGGCTCTTTTGCAATTCTTTGTACAACAATGCGGCCAGATCTCGGTCGGGCTCGTTGCTGCTCAGCGCGCTCCCACGATCGCTCGACATCAGCGAACGCTTGTGACTTCCGGTTCTCTCGCGTTCTCGAAACGACGAGGGGATCGTTTCTCTCTGTGGAGTTTCCAATGGTTTACGTAACAGAGTGCGCGAAGTGGAAGACGTAGGTTTTTGGAAAAAATGTCCTTTCGATAGAGGAATTTTAACGCTGTACGTGCGATCTAGGAATTTTGAATTTTGAATAGAAGCAGTGTTGGGCGTTAATCAATTAAATTTTCAATCAGTTCATCAATTGACTAAAAAAGTAATTGCAATTAACTATTAATTGCATGTTGCAATTAATTTATTTGGATTAATCTATGTTAATTGCAACTCGCAATTAAAACAATTGCAATTAACTTTTTTTAATTGTTCTAAGAAACAATTAAAACTAACAATTAACCTATTCAAGGCCTTAGGCCACTCTAGAGGCCAAAAAACGGGCATATTTTGTGATTATTTTTCAGCGAAACCATAAAATAAATCGGACTTACGAAATAGGGGTTTTATTATACACGTAATTGACTATAAAAAGTTATTTTTTCACATCGATACGTGTCAAAATGGCGGCTGTGCAGCATTTTTCCGATGACGCCTTTATTTCTGGAAGATCAACAGCCGGACCAACAGCTCCCATAATTTTTGAGTTATGATGAGACACTAAAGTTTTTTCGATTATATATGAGAATAGCTATAGAAGTACTTAGGATTTTTTTTATATATTGTTTTTTATCAAAATGGCGCATTTCTAAAACAAAAAGTATAAAATGCCATAAGAAAATCGTCAGAAAATTGTTTATAAAAAAGGAACTATGCAATATAATTTAAAAAATCCTACGTAGTGCCTCAGAAAATGTAATTATAAATATACAGTTAAAATTTCAAGTGAATCGGTTGAAATTTTTTTGAGTTATGAGTCCGGCCGACTTGAAAAATATCGTTTTGGAATAAACGGGTTTAAAGTTAGTAGAGTTTACGACATGAATCAAGAGGGGTTGCGCTAGAATTCGAAAATCGAGTACTTAGAGATTTTTCACACCCATAATTTTTTGGAATATAATTTTATAGGTATTAAGGCACATTTAAAAAAAAAAATGATTTTTGGAAAATCCGCGAGTGGCCAAAAATTGATTTTTGGAAAATCCTAGAGTGGCCTAAGGCCTTAACTTTACAGATATCAGATACGACGTGTTTGTTTGGGTTTTGTATGCTAACGCAGCGAACAGTGTTCTTGCCTCTCGCTCTCACATATTTGTTCTGGCGCTACACCGCGCCCTTCACAATAATCAGTTTGAATTGTTAGTTTTTAATAAAATACACGAAAAAGATTGAAAATTGATTAGTTTTTAATTGTGAAAAGTCACGATTAACAATTGATTAATTGTTAATGGCGACTACAGCAATTAACAATTAATTATTAGTCGTGATTTTTTACAATTTCAATTACTTAATTGTTAATTGTTATAATCGTGATTGACAATTAATTAATTGTTAATTGTTATAGACGTGATTAACAATTAATTAATTCTTAATCTTTAGTTATCCTAGCAGTTAAATTTTGCCCAACACTGAATAGAAGTGGCAAGTTTGACCTCTCAATGATGCAAAAATAATTAAGGGCGCTAATGAAAAATCATTGCTCCCTTCGTACCTGACCCGATGAACTCTCGAGATAATCCAACAGTGCTCGTTCCAATCGCTTGTCATTGTAATTCTGATAACCACCGCCGATGTTCTCCAGTTGACCATTTTCTGCAAGTCACCGTAGCTCAAGCGTGAAAAATTTTGCGGAGACTTATCAGAGCAGTCCCCAAAAAATGAACGCCTTTCAAAAGTCACAACATTCACTTATTTGAACGATAAACATTTTTGAAATTCCACATGAAAATTATGAACTGTGTCTTGTACAATTTTTTGTATTTTGAGATTTTTACCAAAGCTGCATCTCAATTCGACATTACTTGTCCCGAATCCAAAATGACGGATAGAAATGAGAAAATAAAATATTTATTTGAATTATAAAACGGCATTTTGATTTTTTTTCGTAATATTACATCATATTAAGATTCGATAAGTGTAACAGCGTTAACATTGGGTTGGCTTCGTGCTAGTTTGTTCATATTTCATAAATCCAACGAGTTCCCGAACCAATACCATTCTAGTTAAATCATTTTGTACGGCCAAACAGCCTTAAGGTATTACTCGATGGACCATCCAGCAAAAAGTTAGTTCAAAATGGGCGAATCATGGTTTTACAAGTAACTAATTTAGTAGTAGAATAGTAAGCTAACTTAATAATAAATTAAGACTTAGAAATGTTAATTTTCTACTTTTAATAATAATTAGAGTCAAATTCGACGATATTGGCGTGTGCTTGACTGAGGTTTTGTCAATGACTGTACATCTGTTTCAACTGTCCAACAAAGAAAAATCTCAATTCTTTAATTTAATTAATACGTTCAGATAATTTTACTATTATCAATAATTACCAAAAAACTCATTATATATTGAGCTTTCCATCGATTGCTATTAATTCGTCGTTAAAAAAAGGCGATGCTCCTCATTACTTTAATTAATTTTTCGATAATTGATCCGTCGATTTATTTGAAACTTAGCATAATCAATCGCTTGATCCTAAATCTTGATGATATAATAATTTCCGAATTTACAGCGATTTACCTCTATTTGTTTTGCAACTATTAACGTATGCAGAAGCTATTTTCCCATAAGCTACCGTGTTAAATTCATATGTTTATAACTACCAAATTATTTAGTGAAAAATTGTAAAATAATTAATGTATTATTATTATGTCAAGAGCTATCATTCCGCAAATATTCAAGAATTTTGGCGATTTTTTAATATCCATCCAGTAATACCTTAAGAACTCTCATCGAAAACGTATGACTGTCCTTCGAGGGTCCCTCGTATAAAGGAAGAGAAAATTAATGTGGACTGGGCAATAGCAGCGAATTCTCATTTGCAATCGCGGTTTTACGATGAGTCTTCATCCATTGGTAATTTTATGCCCAATTGAGATTTTCGAATCAGCGAGGAATAAGAACGGCCGTTCAACGTAATAAGAAAAGTATGATATACCGAGCGGTAAAAATTCGAGATCCTCGTCGTTATCCTCTAAATCCTGGTTCTGCAGTCGTGGAAATGTTTCGTCATTATCACCGTCGTTCGGGCGATACTTGAAGTTTTGCAAATCGTTGTAATAATCACGGCCGGAAAAGTCGAGGGATCGCTGCTTTCTCGTTACCGCGTCGAGTGCAGTCTTCAGTGATTCCTCGTCGGTTTGATGCGGTCGGATCGAACTGGCGGATGTCAGAAGTACGATAGCGGGAATGAAAAGCCAGGCTCGGAGCATTTTTATTCTGGAAAGAGGGAGAATCCAACCGTGACTATTGGAATGTCTACATCTATATATATATATATATATATATATATATACTCGTATATATACATCATATACATTCCTTCGTAGGAAGATCGTCGAATCACAAAATAGTACGTCTTTCCGGAGATCGGAGAATATTAAAATTCTCGGCATTTGTGTAGACGCCTCCGCGATGAGAACCGAGATATTTGTAATTAAACGTATGGAAAATCGATATCTATTATGCTGGCGATAGTCTCGTTAAATAATAAGTGAGCAGGTAAAAATAGCGGGAGATGGGAATGCAAATGGGAAAGTTTGTCCGAGAGAACTGGAAACAAGTCTTTACAAACGAGAATATAAAAGGGATGATGATTGCATCGTAAGATGGCAAAGGGAGCAATTTTTTTGTCGCAGTATTAGCCTAAGAAATTTAATCGAAGATTTTTTCGAATCCTTTTTGGTGATCCGCAACCTGCACCCAACCATTTCGTGGATAATAAAGATATTTTTTGTTTATATTTCAAACGGCAGCAGTAAACGCTCAGTCGAGTTGGGATTTATTCTCCAGAGGTTTATATTGAGGCGTATTATTCTTGAGAGAGCACGTCGCTAAAGACGAAATAATGATCAACGTAAGTGTAAAATAATAGAAGAATACACAAATAAATACGAAGTTGCAAAACGATAGGAAGAAAATTCATAGTGTTGATGAAGTTTGTATCGTTGTAACGCAACGAAAATTCATCATTTTTTCTCATTTCTTCATTTTTTTTACCATGTAACTTTGTTTTGCCGGATTTAGGTTGAGGATCCTAATTTGTAGCCTAAATGTGGTGAGAAAGAATTGGGCAGTACGAAAAAAGAATATTTTCGTTGAATCCCAACGATGCAAAACGTCAATACCATAAAAATTCAGACAATTTTTACACCATATTCATGTCACTTTTGAATCTTCTCTAAAAACTCGCTTTTATGTAAAAAAAAAGCTTTTATTGACCTGTAGGGAAGAGTGCGGACCATCGGGCAGTTGGAAGACTCGGGCACCCCCTCATAACTCGAAGTGCATGGTAGTTTTTTTTTTTAATTTCTACCAATGTAGCTTAGTTTAGTGCCTGGCAACACCGTTTAACTAAATTTTATCAGAAGAAACAGATGGTTTTTGGTTTGATGCGTGCAAAAGTGAAAAAAAAATCGTGATTTCGAAGTAAATAACGGAGCAGCTTGCAATAAGAAGAGAGTTTCTTTGTGTACGTCTAATTGTATGTTTATTAAAGATTATATTAACATGTAAATCATGATAAATTATTCCATGAAAAAAAAAATTATTGAAGTTTGTTTGGAAAATGAGTGACTGGGGACCATTGGGCACTGCCTTTGAAGGGAGGCTTGGGCATGTCCAATGCTCCCTCCGCTGCATAGTGTATCGGTGGGATATTTTTGTGGTTTTGTGTTATATGTTTACTATTCATTTTAATGTTTTAATTTCAGCAAAATGCCATTTACGTTCAATAAGAAGAATAAGCGGCGTGAAATACATAAAGTCATTATTTTGCGCGCCATAGAGGAGGTTTCGAAGGGAGAAAAAAAAAACTACTGCGAAGAAATATAATATTCCTAGAACCAATCTGCAACGGTATTTAAAAATGGATAGCAACGTAAAAAATGTTTCCTCCAAATTCAAAATATACCTTGGACAAATCCGTCTGGGTCATACCGAACCTAAGATAAGGTAATTTAAGAGCAAAATATTGTTATTTATTTAAGATGTTGATTTGAGGCATTTTAAACGACATGCCCAAACCTCTCGCAGGGGTGCCCGAGCCACCCGACCATACGGAGGTTTGGGCAGTATTGTAAGGGTTTATTAGATCTATTATAACCTTAAGACTGATTATAATCGGAGGACTATTCTTTGTAATCATTATAGTCAAATATAAGTGCTACTGACATCAGAAATAAAAGTTTGTTTATGTGAAAAAACTACTGTTTTATTGCCACTTAAGTAAAAAAAAGTGCCCGATGATCCCCACTCTCCCTTATCATTAAAACTATTGTTAGATCAAGTGAATCACTTTGAATCTCGCGCGAGTTGTGCCCAAGGAGAGGGGAGACGACGCGCGCCCGACCTCTGCCGAGAAAAAGAAAAGGAAGATGGCTGCCGGCCACTAGCACGCACCTTGGCCGCACGCTCGCACGCACCCTGCGCGCTCAAAATGTATTTTGAGAAGTTAATCTATATGTAAAACGATCTTTAAATATAATTAAACAGTAGCAACGGTGAACTAAGCAAATGGGAAGCATTATTTACGTAACACTCGCCTACTTCATCCCGGGTAGAAAGTTCATGGTCCTTCGAGCCGGCTTGTGGCCCAGTGCGACGCATGAACAATGAAAACCGTGGTTAACGGTCATTCGCAGGCATAAACACGATCGTTGGTTGAAATGATCCCAGCCATCAGTCATTCATCGAGTGAAATTCACGAAGTGCTGCGTAGTGCGACAATTAGCAATAAAAAGCAAAAACGTTGTTTGACTGCATGAGCTTCGTATCGGTAAAGAAAAGTAAATGCGGCAGGGTAGGGAGAGGTGCAAGATGGGGTTGCAGGCAAGATGGGGTACCCGGCCAAATACTCGATCTGATTGAATCAATCCCGTTCGTTCCGGCATCATACGATGCCATGACACCCATCCGTCGCCCGTGTATCGTCGTTATTTTTTTTCGTATACTTGTTGTCGTTTCAAAATTTGGTTTCGCATGTGACTGTGCTTTATCAGTCACATGCAGCCAGAGGAAGTCTCTCTTTTTTGTTAAAAATTTTTATTTGCTATAATTATCACCGGAATGTTCCTAATTTGACCAAATCTTGTGAGACTGATTATTGTAGATTGACTCTGAAATAAATACGATTATGTGACTTTAAAAACATGAGTTTTATTGAACTTCAAACCTTGAATACCCTGTCTTGCTCCCCTCTCTCCTATATCTCTCGCTCTATCTCGCATACGCGACAAAGATTTGTTGCTATCGTGTCGTAGACAGCGGGGAATGCCAGAAAGTGATACATCGTGTGAGTGAGCTCAATACTGAATCCACACGTGTAGTCCGAAATTATAGCGGTCTCGCGTCCCACGTAAACAAAGCGAACGAGAGGGTGTGCCGTGTGAGGCAGGACGCTCTTATGCAGCGAAGACAACAGACTCGTCTCAGCCTCGCGCGGTGAGAGCCCGGAACGCCGTATAGTCAATAGCGTGGTCTTCGAACAAGGTATACGTGTATATATCTATATACTGAAATCGAGCATCGCAGCAACGTCCTTCGCATCAACGTCTAATACATTGCAACACAGCGTGATTATCGAGCGTTTGCGATACACGTATAATACATATCTCGATTTTTTAAATAGTTTTCCCTTTTCATCATGACCAAGCGTTTGGAAATGTTGAAGCGTCACCGTGAAAAATTTACGTCGCGTCTCGCGCGTCTTGAATCATCCATTGCGAATTATCCCGAAAGTGGCGAGCTACTGGAAACATTACAGACGAAAATCGAGCTGCTTAAAAATACGTGGATTCATTTCGAAGAAACTCAAACAGCCATCGAAGCGGCAGACGAGTACGACGCAGCGCGTGAAGTCATTGAGGATCAATATTGTCAACGTATCGGGCGAGGTACCGCTCTCGTAAACTCGATAAAGCGTCCGCCGGCGGGAAAACCAAACGGCGGTAATGACGATAACGGCACGGTTAACGGTGATCCCAAAGTCAAGCTGCCAACGATGATCCTTCCGAAGTTCGACGGAAATCCGGACAAATGGTTAGAATTTCGTGATCGTTTTGAGGACCTTATCGAGACGAATAGCGATTTATCGAATACACAGCGGAAAATTACCCGATCGCGTGGAATCTGTTAACAAAACGATTCGAAGATAAGCGCGCTCCGACGATACGACATTTGCAAGCGTTGCTCGATATTCCGGGCATGCAAAAGGAGGGACTCAATTATTGCGACAAACTCTGGATGAGTTTGTTCGGCATGTTCGCGCTTTAGAAATTCTCAAGGCGAACACGTGGGATACAGTAATCAATCATTTGATGATCGCGAAGTTTGACTCTGCCACGCGCTGCGAGTGGAGAGCCCATATGAAGGATAAGGAAGCGATTATCGTTGCCAGCTTGACCGAGTTTCTTGAGAAGCGATGCTCAGTTATCGAGGCTGAAACGATCAAATAGCCCTTTAAAAAATCACATTCGAATAATTGAGTCGAGAATAAGTCAGCCTCGCAATAAAAGAAGGGTCGAAAGCTCAAGCGCGTTCGTAAATACGATTCTGTGGAGTTATAGGAAAATGTGCGTTTTGCGGCGAAGAAGAACTACCAAACGTAGTTTTGAAATGTATCAGCATATTTTAATATACTATCTTATTAATAAGTTATAACAAGGCGTTCACCGTTCACACGCACAAAAAAGCGAGGAAAATATAGTTGTGTTATATAAACATATTTTGTTTACTCAAAATCATCAAGTCAATAAATCGTTTAAATAGAATGGTATTTATTTGTTCTTATATGTTGAACTATTGCGACATTTTCATGTGGATAGAATTTTGTTCTTGAAATATAAGCATCTTTTGCTATCACAATGCTGTTTGCAACTATTGGGAGTACAAATTAATTCGGTCCATTTTTTTGTGGTGAAAAATCCATTTTTTTCAAAATAAAAGGTACGAATAGATTAATCAAAGTATTGTCCATCGCTGGCTACTACTTTTTCCCACCTCTCAGGCAATTTTCCAATTCCATCTCGAAAAAAAGTCTCGTCTTTTGAGGCGATCCAAGTTTTGAGCCAATTTTCGATTTCTGCGAAAAAAGTGAACCGGTGACCTGCTAAATCCTGCTGCATTCATCGGAACAACCAGTAATCAGAAGGAGCAATGTCCGGAGAATACGGCGGGTGCGGTAAAATAACCCATTTGCGCGTTTCCAAATATTTTTTTACGACTTTTGCGACATGAGGCCGAGCGTTGTCATGCAGAAGAATAACTATGTCATGTCTTTGCTCGTATTCCGGCCATTTTTCTCGTAATGCACGGCTCAAACGAATCAATTGTAGTCTATACCGATCGCCCGTAATGGAATCGCCAGGTTGTAGCAGCTCATTGGCTCATTTGGCTGTCCAGGGTGAGGCTTGTCTTCAACGCTGAAATCACCGTTCTTAAAGCGTCGAAACCATTCCCTACATGATTTATCAGTTGGAGCATCATCACCATAAACTTCAACAAGCATTCGATGCACTTCAGCTGCACTTTTCTTCCAATTAAAGGAGAAAAGTAAAACTTCCCGCAAATGCTGCTTAGTTAACACAAAATTTGACATATTCAACACAGTAAAAAACAAGGTTTTTAATGGAACTCAAAGCGACATAAACTGAATGTTATTGACAGATGTCTAACCTCCCTGAAACCACCGAAATCAGCTGTCACTATGAAACATTCATAACAGCCAGAGCCATCTCTTGAAAACGGACCGAATTAATTTGTACTCCCAATACATTTTACAAATCCCTGACCTGTTCCCATGGATTGTAGATTTTCAACGGAACGGAGTGTCATATCTCATATCATGGGATATGACATATGGGACGCCGTACTTCTTGTAATAATCGCAATGCTAGTATCACGTACGCACGCAATGAAATAAGACGGCGATACTGAACAAAATAAAGTCGCAACGCGTTTACTGCCTACCCCGCGCACCCTCTCGCCAACCGCATCTATTAAACACTTTGCCGGCTGTACATCTGGTATTGTATAGAATGCTTAGGTAAAGAATGGAACAAATGATATTTTATGACATTGCCTGAACGTTTTAGGCATTCTATAGAATACCCGGTTTATACAGATTGCCGGTAACATAATTATATAAATCTAACGCGCAACAACGGAAAAGGGAACGCTGTGCGTACGTTTCTCACCCATAGGGGAAGGTGAAGCACAGTGTGTCACTTTTTTTTCTAACAAATTTTTACTCTTACCAAAGTAGTCTGATTATAATAAAAAAAGGCCATAACCGATTTTATAGACCTTCGGGCGTACAATAAAATTACCATATATTTTGTAAAAATATTAAAAATCCTAAAATAATGGGATCGAAAAAAATTTGGTATTGGCTCATTGTGCCCCACGGGTGGGATACAATGTGTCAGATAGGTGGGTACAATTTGCCAAGCGCTGTGAAACGTAGGGTACAACGAGACAGTTGAAATTCTTATATTTTCCGAATATACATAACAGATTTTCAAACATACCGATAACTTCACAACGGGTATTATTTGCCAATAACATTGGGAGTTGACGCATTGTGCTCAACAACTCGATGACACATTGTGCCCCACACAATTGCCCCACAATATTTGACGTTTTCCCGGTAAGCGATTTTTTTTCTAGGGTCAGATTAATTTTGTATTTTTTAATAATTCTTTATGAGCTGCTATTGACTTCCATTTAGGCCAGCCGAAACTTAATATAAATCATGGTCCAACACAAAAAATTTCGGATTTTACGAGCTTTACAGTTGCCCCTGACACATTGCTCTTCTTCGGAGCGTTGTCACTTCTTTGTTTCCTTGGGAGACGACTCATTGTGCCCCACAATTTGGTGACACATTGCACCCCACTTGTAAAATATTTGATTATTGATTAAAATAACTATAATTAAACTACGAATGGAAAAACGCAAGTCACTGAGCCCATTATAACTAATAAAAATACCGATTAGTACCGAAAACCCGAGCCGCTACAGAAACTGTCGTTATATTTTACGTTTTCCCGGCGAGCGAAATATATATTTTTTTCAAGCCTCAAATCAGTTTTTAATAATTCTTTGTGCGCTGCTATCGAATTTCATTTAGACCTGACGAAACCACATATAAATCGCGATTCAACAGACAAAATTTCGTAATTTACGAGCTAAAAACCTCCGAGAAACCGCGTGTGGCTCACAGTGCCCCGTGACACATTGTGTCCCACTCTCCCCTATATAATGCAGATCGATATATGCACGATAGCCACACCTTCAACCATCGACCTTCCTTGTCCTTTGAATCCTTCAGAATTCAGAGTGGATTCGTACAATGGAATCCAATGGGGAATCTCGATTCGAATCCTATGTACGAGCGTGACGTTTTAGTATAGGGATCCAATGGATCATCCGATTGGATCCCTATCAGAAAGTAGGCATAAGTATGGAAATCCAATTGGATTCCTACGACAATTTGTGCACGGAATCCACCTACCTCAGCTCAGGTCGGCAGTTCAACTATTCTTCGGGCTTTAACAATAAATACTATATTTAGGACACATTATCGAATTGTTCCCTTTACTTGTTCTCCCTCGCAAAATCATATGACGAGCAATTCTATAGAACTAAAACCAACCCCTCGCATATAAACTTGCAGATCGATAAACGCGAATGCGGAACAAACGGAAGCACTGGGGCGACGAACAATGTATTTCTCATTGTCAGTGAAAGTTGTAAGATGATTCGAGCTACGACTCGAGAAAATTTGAGACAATGGCCCACGTACCGAAAATTCCCATTCCCTTTGTCTTAGATTTCGACTTATCGTTAGGCCAAAAATGAACGAAAACAAGGAAATGAATTATTTGTGGCACCGAAGCGCTTACAATTATTTAATACTTTCAATACTAAAATTCTTTAGTAGATCTAATTTAAATAAATTTAATTCTGTGTTAAATGTTGTTTTCTAAAATTTATAATATTTATAATCATAATTATTATCTCATGCACATGTATGTGATATGATTATTATCAGATAGCATTTATAATAAATAAATATTATTTGGTCTACGTATCATTATCGTTTTTGGATTCCATTACTTTTCGTCAATCGATGATTAATTTTTTCAGTTTCAGCTCTTATTTCAGAAGTAATGCGTAGATCAATCAAAATCTATACATATAAAACTGTAAAGCGAGTCTGTACATTGAATATATTTGTAAAAAAAAATGAATTGCGGGGTATGAAGGATAAGTGATAGAATGCATTAGGATCATTTGTGGATTTTTTGTCTGTTTGTACTCGATTTTTTTTAAAAAAATGACGCTACGTTCCAGTGACGAGGTTATTTATTCGCTTCGGCGCCAGGAAAATATCAAATATTTCGGCGGCGATGCCTCAGAAGAGGAGGAGAACGTCGATGAAGAGGAGTGTCTGAGTTTTTGAGGAGTGTGACGATTTCGAGAGTGAAAGCGAAGATTCGGATCTTCGCTTCTATTTCATTTACAACTTCTAGTTATAAATGTATTTTTTTCCATAACAATGTTAAAAAAATAATTTTTTTTACGTAAGAATTGAATAAACATTATAAACAAATGTCATTTTGTACGCGTAAAAGTTTTTCCAAATTTCCCTCCCTTCAGTAACGCATATACGGCGGCCATGAAATAGAGATTTTATAGGATGAAAAATAAATATCCGATTTTAATGCTCGAAATTTCTCACATTTTTTTTCCAGATGGATGTCATTTTAACTAAAAAATGCCGTTGGATTTTTCTATTTAAGTTAAAAACAATGAGAGATATGATTTTTTTAAACATTATCGTGTAAAATGCCTGCACGTCTCCATATTTTGCAAAAAAATATTATTACAATTTTTTTTTTTCAAAACATACAAGTTTTTTAAATTTAGTTAAGGGTTCAAAGAAGGCCCGTGAATTTTTTCAGATTTTTTCGAACGTTTTAAAATAGTGAAATAAGCGAAGAGCACGAACAACCCACTGTTGGGGTTTATGGGAGCTGAAAACAGTGTTGGGGAACGAGCATTAATCATTGTTTTTTCATCGTTTTTTGTTTTTTTTTTCACTTTGTTTTGAGGATGATTCAAAGCTCAGAGTAAGTAATGAGACTGTCGACGTAGCGTTCGATCTGACAACACTTGGGACGCGGGACTTGGAGGGGCGACAGGTAAACATGTGATACGCTTTCAGTACGAGTTTCAACTCGCTAGAGTCATTTGGTTGTCCGTAACGATTTTTTTTCGTGAAACAATTTTTTCGAGTGCGTTCTAAAAATTAGTGACATCAATTTCGAGCAACTGTGGGCTATCAGGTTTTGCTTCAGACTTGGGCACGCAGTGCAATGGAAACTTTTGCAAAACTTCAGCAGGCCTAATGGAGACAGTGTTTTGTCAAGGGCCCAGGTTTTTCGGTGGTTTAACCCTTTAACAGCTGAGTTTTCTTGAAGCGTTTGGCAAAGTTGGTACATGGTGAATCTGAATTTATGAGTACCCAATGTGAGGAAAAAAATTATTCGAGAATTTTTCTACCCTCAGAAACTACCCCCAAATGAAAAAAACCACCCCAATCGCTTGAAAACGTCTTGATTTCATTTCTCATAGTTCATTTCTGCCAGAAATTGAGGAAAAGTCATTCCAGAACACGCAGTGGGATTCTGAAGAACTTACGGATCAATCAACCTTTATGAACTACCCCTCAATTGAGAGAAATTCACCCCCCAATGGATAAAATGTTATCATCTCATTTTCTGTTATTTTAGCCTGATCTGAATCGAAATACGAGTGTTCCAGAACACATAAGCATATTCGGCAGGACTTACGGATAATTCGATGTTTTGTTACTGTTGGGGGTAGTTTTCGAGTCAGATTTTCTTGCTACAAATTTATCATGTGTTTTCAAAAATTTATATGAACTGAACATCAATAAAAGTGCATTTTCAGGCGCATCACCAGTGCTAGGGGCGGTTTTTAATGTTTTGTTACTGTTAGGGTTGGTTTTTGAATCGGATGTTCTTGATACACATTTTCCATGCGTTTTCAAAAATATATATGAACTGAACATCAATGGAAGTGCATTTTTGGGCGTATCACCATTTCTAGGGGTGGTTTTCGATGTTTCGTTACTGTTAGGGGTAGTTTCCCATTCGGATATTCTTGCTACAAATTTTTCATGTGTTTTCAAAAATATTTACGAACTGAACATCAATAAAAGTGCATTATTGGGCGTATCACAATTGCTAGGGGTGGTTATCGATATTTTATTACTGTTGTGGGTGATTTTTGATCCAGACCTTTTTCCTACAAATTTTCGATGTTACTTCAAAGCACACACTTGAGATCGCGACTCTAAAAAAAAATTTTGCCTGAAAGTTATGCTCATTTCTCTTTTTTTTTCACAATTTTCGCACTTTTTGACAGGATGTGAAACTGAAGGGGTGCAACCCTTGCGTTTGCCGCATTTTTCATCATTAGATGCATCCTTCATCTTCAAAATGCGACCTTGACGATGTCGATATGTTCATTTTTCTGGAAGTAACGATTTTTCAAAGTAGGTGGGACGTATGTGTCCCACCGGCCGTTAAAGGGTTAAGGCATTTTCAGAAGGAAGAGAGTCGATTGAAGATGAACCACGCAGCGAAAGGACTTCATCTTCAAGAACCGATGAAAATTTCGACAGAATCCGTGATCTTGTGGGTTCTGTCGACATTTTCATCGGTTCTTAAAGATGAAGTCCTTCCACTGCATTGGTTCATGTTCAATCGATTCTCTTCCTTCTGAAAATGCCTTGAACCACCGAAAAATCTGGGCCCTAGACAAAACACTGACTACGTAGGCCTGCTGAAGTTTTGCAAAAGGTTCCGTTCCACTGCGTGCCCAAGCCTGAAGCAAAACCCGATAGCACACCGTTGCTCGAAATTGATGTCACTCATTTTTAGAACGCATTAGAAAAAAAAACTTCAAACTCGTACTGAAGGCGTATCACATGTTTACCTGCCGCCCCTCTAAGTCCCGCGTCTCAAGCGTTGCCAGATCGAACGCAACGTTGCCAGTCTAATTACTTAATTTACACACCTCGTAATAATTTAAAAAAAAAAAAAACAAGAAACACAGCATCGGTACGTATTTCAGTGGCCTGGGCGTACGAATACTCAGGCACGGCTAGTCATTAATATCAATATTTAAAGTAATCTCTTCAACTCTATAATTTATGATATTCGAAGAAAAAACCCTTAATATATTTTTCCTACTGATACGCACGCGTGTATGTCCCTCCTGCACAGGACTTTTTGTATCCTTCCATCGCCGCAATTTCATTTTAAAGCACATGTAAAATAATAATTAAAAAAAAAAAGAAAACGGCAGTAGGTCGAGAAGTCCACGTACAGATGCACCAAACGTACAAGCATATGCTCGATGGTCAACACACCCGTTTGACATTTCCAGCCTCTCTACTCGCAGCGTAAATTCCCGATATTTGCTTGGCTTTCAAGAAAATACAAAAAATCACCTCTACCCTCCGACAGATGTTACTTTCACCCCATCGTAAAATATTTTCACGCGATATCCGATTTTCCCAAACAATACAAAAAAAATATATATATGAACAAAGCGTGAAAACAAAACCCGCTTCTTTCTGATCCGATCTATATCAACGCGTTGCAAAAATTGTTCAAGAAAAAAGAAATGGAACAAGGGAAAGGACCGAAAGCAAAAAAAAAACCAGTCAAGAATTCACCTCGCCCATGTTGCGTTCGTGAAAAAATCCATATCGTAAGGCGACGACGCAAATGTCAAAGTACATCGTAGAAGAAAGAAAAATCAAACTTACCTTTATCCAAAGTCTTGCCTCATTGAATTTCACCGAGCAGACGACGATTCTTGATTGCGTTCGTTTGCTTTTATTTTATATCTGTTTGTTTTCTTTCAAAAGGGATGACAAACGTTTGCATGGGGCGCGAAACGTTTTGAGCTTTCGAATGGTTTTGTCTCTCCGCGATGTGACAGCAAGTCGCTCGAGGTTCGAGCAATTCCTTTATGCATACCACCACCACCAAACTCCTAAGCTTTTATACTGGGTGAACTGGTCGATATAACGGCGCATGGCGTTTTCCCGGCGCAGCAACAAGTAAGACGCGCGATCCCAATGTTATTTTTTACGTTTATTCACACAAATTTATGAAACCTGGCACATATATTTATATCTGGGAAATGTATATTTTCAACCCGTTGTATCTATGGCAATGATGGCCATCAGCGTATCTGGCAGTTTTAAGGACAGTCCTTGAATTCTTTTCAAACGTATCATTTGAGGACGGTACCTCGAAATGATGTTTACGTAAACGTGATTACATTACATCCAAGAGTGATTTTGAAGACATTGGGGCGTACAGAGTCTTGTGTATGGGGGCAATGAGCTATGAGGAAGATCCTCGAAGTAGAAAGACTTCAAAATCACTTTCTCCCGTGTATATATATATATATATATATATATATATGCGCGTAGATATCCACCGGGGGGAAATGATGAAAGCAACGATGGGGTGTGCCTGTACATAAGGCGAAAACTCTTAGCCCTGAAATATTACGTTAAGACGAGGTGCAAGATAGCCAGGACACGTGCCACGGATATCATCCGGGGTATAATATGTTAAATTTCTTCCCTACACTGACAAAAAAATTCTTTTGATATTAACGAGATGCGTCTATTTGAATTGTTTCGTTATTTGAATTAACTAGATATTTCGTGAAATCAAATTTTTTCTATTGCATTCGATTATTAAAATTATTTATTTTTAAATATATTAATTTATTCAAATCAAGATCTATTTAATATCGTCTAATAACTCAATATTTTATTTATTCCTAATAAATTTGTGATTTCGTTTCGTTTAGTATAAGACAAAAGAGACAGACGGAAAAATGGTCCACGATTCAGTCTCTCAAAAATCTCATGGCTTTGTTTGCATTAGAAGATTGTTGTAAAATTGTGCAGTTGAGGAAAATGGTTAGTCTTTCTATACAACAGTTGCGCCTGTTAATAAAAGGCAAGACGATACCTTTCTTTTTTTCCTCAATAACAGCCTTGTTAGTGAAAAAAAAAGAAAAATAATTGAACTTTTTTTTTACCGCACTTTTATGTCAAGAACCTATATTCCTTTCTCATATTCATGCGATATATTGTATTTTATCTTTATTTATTTATTTTGAATCTAATTTTTATTTATTTAATTTGAATGTATTTAATATTTAAAAAGAATAGTATGAACAAATAAAAATAAGAAATTGAAAAAAATCTACAGATATTACAGAAAGAGCAACTATTGCATGGCATTGAAAATGTTTTTTCGGGTAAAAAAACTTTTTGGATGATGAAAAAAAGGTATATGCAAATAATATGAATTGCTCTCTCTCTCTCTTACTCTCTTCTCACATTCTCACTCTCGCGGTCTCTCACACTCTCTAACTATCCATCCATCCATCTATCAAACCCAAACGAACAAACAAACAAACAAACTTAAATCCAAACAAACAAACCCAAACGAACTTAAACCCAAACGAACTTAAACCCAAACGAACTTAAACCCAAACGAACTCAAACCCCAAACAAACGTAAATCCAAACAAACGTAAACCCAAACAAACAAACTCAAACCCTAACAAACTTAAACCCAGACAAACAAACTTAAAACCAAACAAACCCACCAACATTGTAATGTACACACCAAAATCGAAACTTACAACTTGTAACCACAAATAAATCTACATTTAATGCAGCAGTTTTCCACAAATCACAGGCATTTTGCATGTCGCAGCTCCGACCCTGCTACAACACAGCGGCAGTGGAGTAGGGGTAGCGTTAGTTTCGTGTGACATCTCGCTAAATCAGACCCCCTATACATCTTTAAAAGCATCTTCTATGCTAAAATAGGGTCGTAGTAGGCCGTGAGACCAGGAAAAAAACTATTTGATTTAATTCTTCGTGGTCACCCTGGGTAGAATCGACCCGTCGATCAATTTTTGGCATAAATATTTCTCGTATTCGAATGGAACGGTATTCACCATCTTACCTGGAGTTTGAAGTGTCCTCATACCATAAAATTTACCCTCTTCACATGTCGGAATAAATACCTTTTTTGGAACGCGCACTATGCTACAATTTTTTCCCAAAAGTAGCATATCTAAGGAGTATCACGTCCAAATTTTATGTAAAAATGTTGAAAATTCACGGAACTATGATTTTTTGAGCGAAAAAGTGTCTTTTTTGCGTTTTCACCTCTTTATGATTTTTTTTTAACATGTCGCCATTTTATTTCTTATGAATAAATTTTTCGTACATCGTCTAGAAAGTTCAAAGCATGTTCCATAATTGTTTGAACCACTTCGGACGGACAGTTTGGTCACAATACTTTCTTAAAAATTGACCGGGTAGAATCGACCCAAGTGTGACCACCGCGATTGAATTTGGATGCGTGACCACGAAGCGACGGGTTAAATAGATCCTGTTTAAACTAAATTTTTTCCGCAGTGTACGCGTCAGCCAGACACCGAAAAGACAAAAAATAAAATGCCCAAACGCACGAGATCGTAACTTTAGCCCTGTGACCTTGACAATTTACTTTCTGTAACTTCCAATTAATTTATTTTTCTTTACAGAACCTAAAAAAGAGCTACTGCCGATTCAATTTGCTCTTTGAAATTTCATTATCTCGGAATTTCGGACGTGAATCTGTCCCGACGTCAGCTCGTTCGTCGGTCTTCAAAATAAATCTGTAAATTATTGACTTACAAAAGAAGAAGAAAAAAAAACAAGAAAGTTGTATACACTGACGGTTTACGATTGTTTTTTGCTTTCGTTAAAAATCAAGCTATTACAAAAGACTTGATAATTTCCGATCAATAACAAAGATCTAAAAATCTAGCGCTTCGAGATAACGTTGCGACGTAAGCGGAGAGAGGGGAAAAGTGTTCCGAGAAGAAAATTACGAGATTACGTGCGCAAATAGCCGAAAAACCGGTGCGGAGACACGTTCGTGATCCCTTTCCGTTCTCGTTTTCGATGATGATACTTGGAAGCGAGTTATCCGCTGCGAAACTGGATCGATAAGGGTTATCGGGCTTATCGTGGCGCGAGAAACGTACGAAGGTAAAAAAAAAAGAAGACAGAGTGCTAGCGAGTGAGAGAAGAAAAAAAATATGAGTATTTTATACGCGACAATCGGTGTTCGCCGTGACGGTGACGCGCGAGAAGGTGTGAATCCGTAGTGTTTTTCCGTATGATAGCCCATTGCGAATATGTCGCGAATGCACATCTCCACAATTTCCGAACACTACGGAGCTCTCAGTGAACGACAAACTTCCGGTAATTGTGTCGAAGAATTGAAAAAAAAAAAAAATTGTGTTTTGTTTTTTTCTTTAATTCTGTGATTCTCGATCGATCGATAATCAACGTGCTGTACGATGTTACTCTTGCAGACGAGTATTTCGACACCATCCAGTTGCCAGTGTTCGAGGAGACCCGTGCAATAACTACCCAGCCGCGAACCGGTATTGAAACAACAACTAGTGTAAACCTAAAGCAAAAAAAAAAAAAACAGAATCAACAGAGAAAATTATGGAAATAAGTGCGTCTTATTTTTATCCATGATCTTACAGCATGTTTTTCTTCTCGTTCTTTGTTATCTTTAATCAGACCTCAATAAAAGTCCACGGAGGCCAATCCCGATAAACACGGCCAATTGGATTTCAACACCCCGATCTCTCTTGACTCCTGCATGCAGCACACTGTTTCTTTCGGGTGTTAAACAGCTCGAGATTCAACAGACCGTCGACCTCATAACGCGTAAGTTGAATTTTTGCGGCATTGGCCATTCGGTACGAATGAAATACATACGATAAAGCACGTGGCTTCGCGCGAAATCGATTTTTCTTAAGGTATTACTGAATGGATATTAAAAAATCGACAAAATTCTTGAAAATTCTGAGGAATTATAGTTCTTGATAGAATAATAATACATTAATTATTTTAGAATTTTTCACTAAATAATTTAGCAGTTATAAACATATGAATTTAACACGGTCGTTTATGGGAAAACAACTTCTGCGGACGTTAATGGTTGCAAAACGAATGGAACTAAATCGCCGTAAATTCTGAAAATATTATATAATCGAGATTTAGGATCAAGCGATAATTTAATAAATTAATTAAAGTAATGGGGTGTATCGCCTTTCTTTAACGATGAATTAATAGCAATCATTGGAAAACTCAATATATATTCAGTTTTTGGGTAATTATTGATAATAATAAGATGATCTGAACGTATAAATTAAATTTAAAAATGAAGAATTGTTTTTGTTCGACAGTTGAAATAGATGTACAGTCACTGACAAAACCTCAGTCAGTCCTATTGCATTCCATTATTAAAATAAATAATTTTAATAATGGCATGCAATAAGAAAAAAATCATTTAATGAAAAATCTAGTTAATTCAAATTAAAAAAAATCAAATAGATGCATCTTGTTAATATGAAATGTGTATATACAGTGTATGTATAATATATTTCTGCACGTGTATTAGAAATTGTTTCTTATTTTGTATCGAGGTCGTGTGACTTATATAGCAAAACTCGGAGTTGTTTTCAATGAAGAGGCCACTTCCGGTTCGATAGAGGCTTCTCAAGGACGCGAGAGGTTAGGAAAATACGTGTTTCACTTTCGTCCACCCTTTTCTCTAGCTTGAAAATGTAGAAATTTACCAATTGGACAACTGTGCCAAATTTGTAAAGCTGACGCTGTGTGATTGACGTTGTTTTTTATTTGTTAGATAATGGTAGAGAGAAAGAGAGAGAGAGAGAGAGAGAGAGAGAGAGAGAGAGAGAGAGAGAGAGAGAGAGAGGGAGAGAGAGTAACGTGCGTATGGTTGTATTACAAGTTGTAGGAGATGAACCAAGTACGAACGAGTACAAGTATCGAGTCAAAGTACCGCAAGCGGAGACCCTCTTTCTCGCTACGGAACATGTGGCGCCGAGAATTATCGGATCCTCAAGGGGTTTCATCGTCGAGTTGAAGGATGCTTCAGGTCAGATCGCATTTACCATGCGAAAAAGTAGATCTTGGGGATGCGTGCCAGGATTTTTGCACGTGAGTAAATAAGAGTATATATCACAATCGAATAAATAAGAAAAAAAAAACTTTCGTGCCATAGAATCAACGAAGCAACTTCGTAGGTAAGAAACAAGTGTACCGCTATGGGAATTTTTTTTTAGTGAGATGGAATATATTTGTAGTCTTTGATGCTGTGGGGCGATTGCGAGAAACTTTTCGTCGCGTCTTCGCCTGGCGGATTTATATCGCACTAAGCGCGAACTACACTAATAGCGGAGATTGCTTTTCGTAGCGTAAGCAACATTGTACTGCGTTCAACGAGAGAACGACACAGCATCGCGCAGCTTTGAGCGGCCTGTGAGTCGGGTAGGGGTAGTGGCCCTTGCAGCTCAGTACCGTAGCACCGTAACAATTGGATCCTGCACCACTTTGGCAACGTGGAGAGGATAAAGAGGGCGGCGCATAAGGCGGGATCTGGCCGTACCGGACGAATTTAGGTTTAAAAGCGCGTGCAGTTATCTCGTTAAATGCAGTATAGGTCTCCAAGGAATTGGAATTTTGCATACGACGAAACATTATAAATTAAGGAGTGAATTATTGATCCTTAATCTTTCTACACTGCAAGAAAATTAATTTAAATAGGATCTATTATAAATAGGATCTAAATCAAATAGGTTTTTTCCTTGTCTTACGGCCTACTACGACCCTATTTGTTTTACATATTTTTTAAATTTGTTTAAGCTATTGTTTTCAATTATTAAGTATATTCAAATTAAATAAAGAGTAGATTCAAATTAAATAAATAGAGATAAAACACGATATATCGCACGAATATGAGAAAGGAATATAGGTTCATGACATAAAAGTGCGGTGAAAAAAAAATTAATTATTTTTCTTTTTTTTCACTAACAAGGCTGTTATTTAAAAAAAAAAAAGAATGGCATCGTCGTGTCTTTTATTAATAGTCGCGACTATTTATGTATAGAAAGACTAATCATTTTCCTCAACTGCACAATGTTACAGCAGTCTTCAAATGAAAAAAATCCAATAGACGCATCTAGTTAATATCAAAAGAATTTTTCTGTCAGTGTAACTCAGAATAAGTCCTGCTATAGCTCAATAATACGGAATTTAGATCGTCGTTACGTCGAGGTAAAAAAATTTTGTCCATTTTCAATTGCAGAAAATGACCGTTCATGGCACTGATTACGTTGGCACCGTGGAACAAGACTTTACGATTTTCTCTCCAAGATTCACAGTGTACAGTCCGGATCGTCAGCCTCTCTGTCTCATCTACGCACCCCATACATTCTGCTATTGCTCGTTCAAGGAAGAGCGTTTTCAGGTACGCGTTCCCTTTTTGCATTGGATGCCGCGACAAGTTCAAAGTCGCATTTTCGTTTCCGTACTTCTTAAGGGTACGAGGCAGCGAAAATAGGCCGAAAATGGGATAAAATTCAAATGGCATTTGTGAAGAACCGAAACAACATACATAAATTTTCTTTTTTGCAACGTAGTTATTGGAATTTTGGTTATTAAATTCAGTGGTTGAGGTTTCAAAAATATAAATATTTTAGGGAGATATGGGCGGATAAAGAAGACCACGTGTCTCATGCACTGCTCCCTCATTGCCACGATTCCGAATGGCCGGTTGAAGTTTTCGGCAAATCCCAAATGCCATCTTCAGGAGAGGAACATCTCCTAATGTTCCTCTTCAGACTGAACCAAAATTAAAAAAGAAACATAAAAATTAAAAAACGGCGATTAAAATTTGAAAAATATCGAAAAACGGATGAAGTTTGTTGTAATAACAATAACAATAAATTAATTTTTTACTCCCGTTCATTTTGTAGAAAAAGTTGATATCTTCATAAAAAAAAATTAAAAATCAAGTCGATATCTTCAATCGTTCTTGAGTTATAGCGGCAAAATTATAACAAAATGTTGTTTCGAGAAAAAAGCGTTTAAGTTCTCGCGCAGTACTACAGCAGAAAAATTGCAAATTACTTGCAATTTTATAATAAATCAAAATAAATTCAGATAAAATAAAAACAAATGGCAAATTAATCACGGAACGTCGGTTTTTTCCATCCTAACTTCTTTTGTCGATGCTTGCGATCTCTTGTCTGCATCCAACAAGCGTTCCTCGTTACACAACTTGCACATTTCGTTAACGGAGTATTGGAGTTTTATTGCTCTCCTGAGCTCAATTTGGCGAATTTTTCAGTTTTCTTCGCGCCAAAATGTTTGGAAGAGATTGTAGTAGCAAAGTACAAAAAAAAACGAAAAAAATACGGGATTTTTTTATGGATAGTCGCTATAAATCTCGCGTTTTCTATATTGTAAATATATAATTAAATATAATTCAAATCTTGTTATCCAATAGCTGTAGAATCCTCGATGGCGAATTGTCAATGCACTTTGTCGATTTCTTTCATGTCTTCGGTATGGCACATTGATTGGTCATTCGAAATTTCGATATTTTGGTATTAAACAGCACCCATGGCGTTCGTCAAGTCTTTGACATCTTTTTTTAATCAGCCACCTTGAGTTTTACAACTTTGGGGTAGTTCGAAGCAACTTTGGATTCAGGAACGTTTGGAATTTTGATCAGGTTGCGTCGGCGGACGGCTGCAGACCCCTGGCGTCCATAGTTCTGCACTGGGACCAAGAGGTCATGGATTACTACGTCACCCTCACTTTTCCCCTAGACATGGATGCGAAACTCAAGAGTCTGTTGCTCGGTGCGGCGTTTCTTATGGTAACGATCAAATCATGCCGCAATCCGGGACAGCCAATGACCCATATTCGTCTTTCATATCGTTTTTGTGCTGTTTCAGGAATCATTGTACTTCGAGCGCGTCAGAAAATGTCCAGCCCGATAGCGTTCGTCCTTCTTCGGCTTATCTGGAACGAACCGGATCGACGTGGACTGCGTTTCGTTCTGTCAAGAAGTTGGTTCGGACAAAAATTGCCCCAACTAACTGCAACGTGTATAAACTTCCACGAACCATCGACGTTCAGCTTGGAAAACAAATGATTGCTCTCGTTAATGAAATATCACTTTTGATTGAAAAAGAAACTGCTTCAGCTTAAAAGTCAGCTTTCTTTGTTTCCTCGAGGGACTCGTCCTTTGCGAGCACGATATCCTGGCATACGGAAGCTCAGCTTCATTCCGAACGATCTCGAATAAACTGTTTTTTGACTCCGAGTATTTAGGGGCTCCCCATCATCACCGGATGTCAGCATCGTTAGTTCCTCTGCAACGGACAGCGCGCAATAAATACAACTACGTCTTCATTGGACATAGATTCAACTTGAAAATAATTGACACTCTTGAAACTTGAAGGTTGATCGGACTAAATCTCTAAATGTGTCTGCATAGAAAAAAAACAGTATCCCTTAAGATATTCTTTTCACGAACCCGAATATTCAACAATTTACTGATTTTCGTCTACAGTTAAGTAAAAATACATCCCAACATGCTAGTAAAATTTCAAACCAAGTTACCGAACATTTAACAAAATATTGCGACTTCAAAAGTCGTCCAATTTATGCAGCAATTTATTGGAATGACATGCTGGCCACATTTCATATTCACATTGTAATAATTCTGATGATTCTGTAACGACAATAAAAACAGGGGGGGGGGGGGGGGGTTCGCCGAATGTTTAAGGAAATCACGGTATTATAGTTCTTTTTCTTACCAGAACAGTTTGTTAAATAATTGCTTCACCGTAACCAATTAGCTTAAAGATGATTAAGCTGGAATTAAAATGTGGCCGAATGGTGCAATCATCTAAATGCTGATATGAATTTGGAAAATTACAAAAGAATTTGAAAAAGTGTACCTACAGTGAAAAACAATTGTTACATTGCTACTTACCTACATCAATAAACAGCAGAAAAAAAATAGTGCAAAATGAACATATTGGTGCTGTTATGAATATTCGAAAAGTTTTCAGTTTTTTCTACAAAAATATCCATCTTTCAAATCGACACATTATTTTCTATTGCTTTCGTATATTTTGTAGCTTATGCAATACGGTAAAGTTACGGCGAACGGCGCAGCGTACCGGTACTATACTGATACGCGGTGGAATCGTACGCGTTACTAAAGGGTGTCTCAAAATGACCTGACATTAAAATTTATCAATAAAACGTATTATTTATTTCAAAAGTAGGAATATTTTTCTTTTAATATAAGATACAAACATGGAGGTTATGTGTGAAACACAATATTCGATATATGGCCGCCTCGTCTCTGTTTGCAAACTTTCACTATTTTGATGAAATTTTCGATAACATTGTGGCACAATTGCGGACTAATTTTATTAATGGTGCATCCAATTGAGTTAAAAAAATGTTCGATTTTTTTTTAGAATTGATCTTTTGTGATATTAAAACCGAATTTCCAAAGGGTTTTTCTTTGAAATAATTCTAAAGATAATTATTAATTGTTTTTATGTCAGGATAATTCAAATTGTAGATGTGGCGCGAAATGTAACGCGATCGGCGCTGGCGCTTGTTACGTCACCGCGCGAACGCGACCGAATAGGCTATGCGTACGGCTTACACGCGAGTGTATACAAAAGTAAAATTTTGTGTCATTTTACATCTAAAAATCTCGAGCATTCTGAAAAAGTCGAAATATAGTTTAATTTTCGTGCAACGATGTGTGAAAGTGGATTCGTGAAAGCAAATTCGAGTAATTTATCGACCGTGGATAACTGAACATTTTTAGGTTAGGAGAGGCTTGATCAGTTATTGCCGCTACGCATCATAAGCATTTTGAAAAAGACGTATTGAAAAAAAAAATATTTCAATACAGTTTGTGTTATAACACGTTTACACTGACATCAAAGTGGTATTCACAGCAAAAATAAGTGGACGATGATTTCGGGTTGACACGTCGTGCTGCAGCGAACCACAGATTTCGACGTTTTATGTCTTGTGACACATTCAGAAATACCTATTAGGGACACTTTTCGTCGTATTTATACAAAGAGGAACGAAACAAGGCTTATACGATTCTGTCGTTGCCATCGTTGACAGAATACTCGTATTACACGAGTAGTTCGTATGCCGGCTTTCGCGAGTTGACGTCACAGTGCGCTCGGGTAACTTCGGATGCTCTCGGCGCGTTTTTACCGAGCCGAACAGAACAACAATTTCAAAGTGCTATATCATTGTTAATTGTCGAAAGAAAAATACTTCGTTTTAAAAACCGCATATGATCTTTACAATGAAAAAAAAGTCATTTAATGACCCAATCGCTTTTGAGCTCCGGAATGGTCGGTGGATCATTGGCATACACTTTCCCTTTTAAAAAACCCCAAAGAACGAAGTCCAATGGCGTCAAATCGCGCACGATCTTGGTGGCCAATACACACCGCCGCGGCGCGAGTTAACACGGTCATGAAACTTCGTCTGCAATAACTGCATCGTTTCGCAGTGAATTCTCACAATTTCTATGCATTGCTCGATCGTGCAATTCTCCATGACTAAACCTCAATACTTCCTGTGGACAGTTATCTGGGGAGCTCCGAGTACAAATTGAGAAAAAGAAATCTCGCTCTCACAGTGACTCGGGCGGTACACATATGGAGTGCACACCGGTGCACATATGGAGCGCTCGCGGTGCGTCGATAAAGAAGAGCGCGACGTTTCCATTTTATGCACCCGCCGAGTGGTGTTAGAATTTACGATAATAATTCTACATATATTATTATTGATTGCAATGTGACAGTCAGTAACATTGACGGTTTTGACAATGTACTGTCGCATATGCATTGCGGCTTCTTTATAGAAGTGCGCATACGCACGGAGGGGCTTCTGGGTATACATATATGTAGATATAGAATTGGACTGTTATATATATATATGTGTCTGCTGTCAACTAATCGCGGGAATCCTCGTCAAACGTTTTTCAAACGTGTCAAACGGTAGCGTGCGCGCATGTATATATTCATTAGACACCACACAACGACTTTGTAAAGGAAGTACGCTGCAAATGAGAAGAAGTTGTGAAAAAAGATCATTTTCAATGGGATGTCTTATCGACGCGCGAGAGCTGAAACATTTTTTTTATAGAGATGACTCACGTATGCGGAGTGACGCTCCCCTCTTCGTCGCGATGGCAAAAGTATAAAAATAAAAGAATCGATTGCCATCCCGGCGTCTGCAGTATACCAAAAAAAAAAGCCGGTTATCTCGCCTCGACTGAACTTTGCATCTGCGAACACTTTATACATATTCATATAAATCCATATATTTTTGCTTCGCGTCTGCTTACTTTGTCGACTCGACCATAGACATATAACTCTCTCTGCGCCTCGCTTCATTCTTAATTGAGAGATTATCGCCGTATACGTGAGTAACGAGCGCTGCTCCTTTTTTTTATTACGGAATCTTTTCCCGCTAGACTTGTCTTCTATTTTATCGCATCATTTGTATTTGTTTTTTCTATGATTCTTTTCCCTATTAAACCGTGCTGAAACGACCGATTAATTTCAGTCGCAATACGCCCGATACTGACACGTCCCTGATTGATGACAATTAACGATAAACTGCTCAAAACGTGCAGTTTCATTACATAGAACCTATTGACATTTAACGTTTGAATATCTAACCTATAATTATCACGTTTGACTGACGTTTTTTTTGTTTTCTTCTAATTATCGTTCGTTGACTCAATTTACAGGACAATTTTTCAACGAGGATCACGACTAAATTACAATGGGTTTTTGCGAAATCGTCGGATTATTCGTCATATTGTACTACTTGTTCTACGCTATATTCCCATGGTTTTTAGATAGTGATGTAGAACTCGCTTTCTATGAAAAATGGGGCAAATCTATAGGTAGATATGTACATACAAATATATATATATATATTCTTTTTTGTTGTGTTTATATACTATTTTTAGGTATATATATATATGCCTATATATAGCTGATAATTCTCCGAGATATCCTCGAAAAAAACTCGTTCTCCATGAATAATATTATCGTTTGTTAATTCCATCAGAGAGCTTGCGGGGCAAAGTAGTTTGGATAACTGGGGCATCTAGCGGCATAGGCGAACATTTAGCGTACGTGCTGGCAAAAGTCAACTGCAAATTGGTACTGACTGCGCGTAGGGAGACTCTACTGAAGGAGGTCAAAGACAAGTGTTTGCGAAGTAAATACACAACTTATAAGAATAAGATAGCTGCGTTGGTAACGAGAGACACAGCCTGTGCCAACTGTGCAAACATTTTTTATCTTTCAGTTAACGCAAATTTGAAGGAGAGCGATGTCATGGTGCTGCCTATGGACGTGGCTAATGCAGATTTGCACAGGGATGCATTTGACAAAGTCATCTCAGAGTTTGGCAGAGTACGGTGAAAAAAATGTCCCCATTCGATAACGAGCGAGGGAAATCAGGATTTTTTTGGGGAAAAAAAAAACTTATTTTCTTCAAATTTGTTCTTCGGATATGCAAGAAATATTTGTGCGTATAATGCTCAGACGAATGTTTCACTCGACTGTGTATTATTGCAGTTGGACATCTTGGTGAACAATGCGGGTAGAACGCAGAGAGCCATTTGGGAAGACATAGAACTCGAGGTGGACCGACAAATGTTCGATTTGAATCTCTTCTCCGCTGTGTCTTTGAGCAGATTGGCGGTGAAACATTTCTTGCAGAACGGCCATGGTCATTTGGTTCTTACTTCAAGTTTTGCGGGCATTCGAGGCGTACCGTATTCAGCATCTTATAACGGCACCAAACACGCTCTGCACGTTAGTTATACGAGAATATATACTATTTGAATATGATAAAATAACTAGACTCATTCTACGATCTCTAACATCTTATATATGAAAAAAATGTACCGATATTGCCGCTGCTCCGGTGGTGAAATTGTGGGCACTGATTTGGATTCATTTCTATTGCGCATATTGTAAGAAACACGTGGAAAAAGGCATCTATCTATAAATTATTAAAATTTTGTTGTCATTCATCACAGGGATACTTCGAAGGCTTGCGCACGGAAAAAATAGACAAAAATATTGCAGTTACGATTATATGTCCCGGACCAGTGCAGACACCTTTTCTAGCGGAGGGTTTTACCGAAAAATCTGGTGTGGTAAGTCAAATTGCAAATATATGAAACCAAAGAAAACCTCAATGAGAAAAATTCTCTGTGGTAGATATTGAGAAAGTAATTATGGGCGAATAAAATTCTTAACAGAAATTCGGACAGGAGACGGAAATATCAAAGATGAAAATTGGACCGGGACGTTGCGCAAAGCTCATGGCTGTAGCGATCGCTAATGAGATTCGAGAAGCTTGGATTGCGAATCCATTAATCATTCAATTGATTTATCTCACCGAGCACTTTCCTAACATTGGTAAAATGTGAGTTTAATCGATTTGTCATTTTAGCTTACATATGAATTTGTAGAGAGAACTATTCTATTTGATTTTAGAATAGCCGGAATAATCTCAAATATTTTGAGAATACTGAATGTTGAATGAATGTTGAAGATGATATTGATTTTTTTTTCCAAACGTGGATACGTCCAATACAAATTTAACTGCGAATTTTCAATTAACTCAACTGCATCGTTTTTTTTAGAAGAAAAAACAGTATATTAAAAATATACAAAATCGATTTTTTTCTCACTTTAGCAATAAATTGGTGGCTTCGATGACTTACCCGGCAATTTTTTGCCGTCTCAATTTGAAACTCCGCTGTACGCGCATACTCTTCGCAATAATTAGCTCTAAAAACTGCCGCATGATACATCATGTTTATCATTTATTGGATTATTATTTATACAACGTATAATTGGATTATTTTTGGATTTTGGAAATATTTCAGAGTAGGATGATTGATTTTACCGAATTTTTCATACATTGCCGCCTATTCGGCGATTTTTTTAAGGCCAAGTGTCACACCGACCGAGCGGCCATGAGTGCGAGAGAGATAGCTGATTTGCAGATTCCCAATGATTTCTGAAACGGTTAATTGTTGGGAAAAAAGAAAAGAAACACGTTCCGCACTGTTGAACGGCGAACAACCGCTTTCTCTTCTTTTGCCTGAAATATGATCCGTTTAGGAGAAAACTTGGCAGTAGGATTTTTACCGACTGAACGTGTGACAGATGGCCTTAAGTGCACTTTTCGAAAAAAACTCATCGATATTTTCAGATGAACCAAGCGGCATTCTCCAAATCTACCAAAATCATTTTCGGAAAACCCCCGATAAGTCTCCGTGATGCAAATAGGGTCGCTGCTACGGCCGATTGAAATTTCAGAATTTTGGCGATAAAAAAAAAAAGTTGCGCAGGGCGTTAAAATTATTTGTTCGACTTTTATCATATCTCAAGGCCTCGCCGATAGGAAAACTCTCTGCTGACTACGAATATGAAGGAGTTTTTGTCAAAGACTCAAAATTTCGTTGCGTAAACGGCGTTTTTCCATATACTTTCGACGGTTTCCAACGAAAATTGAAGGTTTTAGAAAAAATAAAAGGTGAATTCTATTTCCTCACGATACTTTATAAGAAACTGTGTTATCTGCAATTCAAGATTATTATTTTTTCTCGAAAACGACTTAGTGTATTACGGAGACTTTGAAATTGAGCTTTGCTTGGCCATATCAGCGTAGAAAAAAAATAAATCTTTAACATTAATCTGCGAAACGGCCCGGCCCTACCTAACAGGGTATAAAATTTGTCTTCACTTCAATACCGTCTTGTTTTTTTTTTTTTCAGAATACTAGCTCGTGTCGGCACAACCTTTTTGCACAAGCTGCGAGACTCCAAAGTCACGAAGTAACAAAAAATTTTACACGACTAGGGTAACTCGGCCTCTCACCGCTAATGCCTCAAAACATGTGCTTTCGTTCTTCCTCTTTTCTCTACCTCTCAGTTTATTAATTTTTTGTACACAAATATTAAAGATACGCGCGACGTGAATCGTCGACAATTACTCTACATTCTGCGTTAATTTTGCACGCGCGTCCTTGCCCCGTTTTATCGCTGTTTTGAACAATTTACAATACAATTCTACGGCCGACGGGGTGTCGTCGTTACCTGGCACCGGATAAGTGATGAGACGAGGTTCGCAATTAGTGTCTACGACGCCAATCGTCGGTATACACAATTTGGCAGAGTCGCGTATCGCGGTGTTGGGCTCGAGTATCGTGTCCAGGGTAGACACGAAGATACAGAGATCCGGCAGTCGCGTCACAGCTTGGAACTCTTTGGTGGAGTTTGTGAAAGTACCGCCGCGCCATCTACGAGTGTGAGCAAATTCGCCGCACTCAATCGCCGTTTTCTCCACTAAATGCACTGCTTGAGGATTGCGAGTGAGAAATAGTATGATGCCGTCTCGAAAGGCTATGTGAGCCGCGAAGTTGAGAGCGTCGCGAAGCAGCGCCGCCGTCTGATCCAGATCGATAATGAGATGTCCGAGACGCGAACCAAAAAGATAAGGCCGCATATAATCGTTGAGCGAGCCTTCCTTGTGACCCAGATGAACTTTCGCGTCGAACAGATCTTTCACCGTAAATAGTTGATGCACGCCGAAGAAGTCCGGATGGTTCAGCGGATCGAGAAGCTCCATTTCCGGCTGTGACACTACGGAATGCGAAAACATTTATACGTGCGCTGAGTGTGCCGCGAAGATTGGACTTCCAAGTCTGCAGAAACCTGACGGGGAATGTATGGGAGATACAACCCTAGATCCATATAGGGGAAATGCGAAATTTTCAAACACGTCTAGCGGATGTAAAGTAAAATCAATTATGAGTGAAATTAATATAAAGAAAGCCTCAAATATTTGGCCTCGAATAAAAGTATTCTTCGTGTCTGATGATCATATCTCAGAGTAAAGCGACGCCCAGTAAGAACATATGAAAAACTATTATAAATTAAGGAGTTTTGGGACAGCTTATCTTCAAGAGAAATCAGGCGGGGGAATTCTATTGTTCTCGAGCAGTGTGCAAACCTAAATATCAATATTTCGTTCGAAAACGACACGAATACTGTAATAAATTTCAAGTTGTGCATTCAAGATGATTAATATCTTCACACAAGCGTATTAATAACGTTTCGATTACATTTAATTTTTTAAAATTTGATTAATTTGACGACTGCGCACTGTTTGTATTGCAAGTTTGGTTTCTCACGGTTGACAACAGCTATTCTGTTGCCACGAGCATCGGCAAGGGTAGCAATTTGCGCACTTAATTGAAAAACAAACATTTATATGTCTTTATTAAGCCGAAACAATTTTGAACGATAAATGTCACGTGTCAAAAATAAAATATATCACTTCCCTTTGAAAATGTGTTTTATTGAACGTAGAGGCGGTTAGTGGTATTCAAACACGTGCACCATTAAGTACTCATTCGACATTGCCCCATTTGGCCTCTACGTTTCATCGGTGAGGGGAAAACTGATGGTTTGCATTTACAAAAATGTCAACAATTAATGAATGGTGTAGGCTGATCGTTAAATTTTCTCAGGACATAATTGTCATAATGTACTGAGTGGTTTGACCGTTTTTCATAAAATTCTTAGCATTTTTTCACACTATTTCATGCTTAAAACTACTGATCGGCGATGAGTATAGGAATCTCCTTGTGTTAAAAATCGTTTTTTCAATTGTAAATTTTATGGAAAGGACGTAGAGTGTCGATTCAAAATTTGGAGGGTGCATTCGTTATATGACAACGAATCTACTGTATCAATTTGATTCAAATAGTAACATTTCATCACTTCAGGCAGTCTAATTTTGACCAGAACTGAAATTTCATGACATTTGAGGATTTTAAAGGCAAGGAATAGGGATTTTTTCATAACTTTTAGTATGACTTTCTGGTATAAAAGTATAATTCTTCAGCACGACTGATTTTCTAAATTTTTATATTTATATCTGCTCTTTGAAACAGATGGGTGTTGTATTCCAATAAAAAGTATACAAAATAAACCGAAAGTCACGAAACATTCCAATTCCATCTGTAGTAAAAAATGTGAGGCAAACATCATTTCAAATTTGCTGTAAAGAAATATATTTTGGGAACATCTGGACAAATATTACATACATTTAGGAAGTTTGCGTAATATCATCTAGTCGCTTTACAAAAATAACAAAGAAAAACTAATATGTGGAGATAACGAATACTTTTTTCTACTAGCTTTCTTTCTAATACCGTAGATTGTCGCAAGACTGTGACAATTTAATATTATTTTGGATAAATTAATACAAAAATCGGCCTTGACGATGAGCGCTGCAGAGATCTTAAAAAAAATCAGGTAGACTGGTAATTTTCAGGGTCGAGTGTAATTTCATGACATTTAAGGGGAGAAAACCCTTTAGAATTTTCGAAAAATCGATTTTTTTTACATATTTCGAAACTATAATATATTAAGAAGATACTGTTAAAAGGAAAAATCGAAATATGAAATATTTACGGATTTATAGCTCATAGTCGAGGGCGCCGAGACCGCATACCGCGAATTAGTAAGCCAGGTGAAGAGATGAAGCAGCATCTCTTACCAATTTACAAAGATTTGTCGAGGGAAGATTTACTTGAAAGATGCTTGGGTGGCCATACCCAAAACGCGAACGAGAGTTTCAATGCAACAGGTTGGCGATTAGCTCCTAAACACCTCCATTCTGGACTCAAAATCGTTGAAATTGCAGCCTATATTGCTGCTGGCTTGTTTAATGAAGGCTGTTCCTCCATTCTAAGAATTATGAATGCCTTGGACATAATTGTTGGGATGTACGCCAGAGTTTTCGCCGATAACTCCGACGAGGCACGGACAGAAAGGCAGAACCGGATGAGCCTTTTCTCGACAAAAGCAGCTCTTATAGCCCAAAAACGGCAGCAAATGGGAGAAAATCAGCTTTTCGAGGAGTTGAAGGGTTAGTGTATGGGCCTGGAATCGCTACTTGATCTTTTAAGTCACTAAAATTTATAGTTTATCGTATTGAAACTTTAAACGCGATTATCTCGAAACTATATTTTCAAAAACTGCTCACACTGTAGCTCAAAAAGTTATTGATCGATCTCGTTGAAATTTTGAGAGGTTTTTGTCTATGATATTACTGGAAAGATAAACCTCAAGTTTGAAGGATATCGCGTAGATAAATAATTTTTTCTGGATAAAAACTGTCAAAAAAATGGTCGAGACTTTGAACTTTTTGTTAAAAAGCCTGCGTAATTTTCAATTTTATACGTTTTTTATAATTTTATAGGTTTATCCTTCCCCTACATGATGTGTCAGTAATCAAAAAATATTTTTGTTTTCTGTTTCAGATGAACAGTAAAGATGTGAAAAATGGAGCATTTTTTTTATGGCACAGGAAAGATGCCTGAGGGAAAAGGCTATAACGTCGCCATTTTCTTTTGTAAAAAAAATGTTTTTTAGCTCTTCGAACCTATAATAAAATCACATTAAAATTTAAAATTGATACGATTATTTCATCACCCTCAACAAAATTTACAAAAAATGGCTCATTTTAGACGCCCGCTCATTTGCGGGTGTCTAAAGAGTTTTCTCCCCTTAAGACTTTTCATGACTCTTCAAATCGGTAGACACCCTGTTATAATTCTTCTACGGGTTATGGTGCCAATCGAAGAATTTCCATACAGTGTAAGAACGAATGAAAAAATCCATTTTTCATCTGCCTACTAGCATTGCTGTAAATCCCATACATCCTTGAGCTTTCGTTCCAACGTTTCGCTGTAAATTGTATCCATACTTCCAGCGATATGTTCGACGCAGCAAAATATTAAAGTAATTTAAGGCCAAGCGGTACACCGACCGAGTGGCCATGAGTACAAGAGAGATAGCTGATTTGCAGATTTCCAATGATCTCTGAAACGGTTGATTTTTGGGAAAAAAGAAAAGAAACACGTTCGACTCTGTTGAACGACGAACAACGGCTTTCTCTTCTTTTGCCCGAAATATGATCCGTCTCGGAGAAAACTTGGCAGTAGGATTTTTACCGACTGGACGTGTGACACATGGCCTTAACAATAAAATCGTTGAATTACGTACCTTCCGGAGCCTGTATCTTCGTCTCTGTTTGTGTTGACAGTTTGGAGCTGAGTGAACTCTGCGAGCCCAAAGACCTGAGCAAGTATCTCGTTCCGAGCACTGTCAGGCAACAAACAAAAAAAAGATATCGATTATCGAGTGTCAGTTGATTCGCGTAACGCATTAACATTTTTATCGGACATTTATAATGAATGTTTACATACTTTTACTGGCGAACAATCGCGAAACTCCTCCGGCCATTTTTACTGAGAGGTTATCTCACGTTTTTCGAGGTTATGTTTTCTCACGGCGGAGTACACACACGCTCGGGGATGGCGCTCGTTGCGCTGCACTGTGACGTCAGACTGGAGCGGCCAATGAAATATGAGCCGGGATTTTTCCACCCTACCCTTCTTGCACAACAGAAAGTATCGTAACATTCTTCTGTATCCGACGAATGGGACGGACGCTCGAGGGAACTGTTGCCAGCGTTCAGCGATGCTCTCGCAACACTATACGCAATAAGCGTGGGATCTTTTTTTTTCCCCGTCGCAATAATAGAATATGGCGTCGCGGATGTGACAGTGAAGCTGAAAAAGATGCTCGTTAAAAAGCAAAAGAAGAGGAAAAAAACGATCGGCGTATTGCGATAAAGTGGAACAAATGGATTGAAACTTATCGGAATTGTGATCAAGATGCCAGTCGATATAAATCGTCTTACCGAGGGCTGGCTGGAGCTCGAGAGTGATCCAGGTACGATAAAAGTAAACTTTCAACAGTGCGCTAAATTTAAGGTGATGTTAAAATGTTATCAGACTTTTTCTTCGTCTCTCTTCTGCTGCCATTAAGGCGGGCAACCACTTTAGATGCTTCAAAAAATCAATTTTTTTCCAATTTCATAAATCGTTAGCAAAATATCTTAAGAATACCCCCTGAAAATTTCAAAACGATATTCGGATTCCTCCTAACGATATTTATATAAATGATAACGAATCCGCTCAGGTATCCACGAGCGCTCAGTTAGGTAGACCCTCTTTATGACTCACCTGCTGATGTAGATCATTGTACGTTGGCTTTGAGGTAGAACAGATGATTCAGAAGGTCTTTTATTATATTATTTGAAACGGAACATGCACTATCAATTGCTAGAATAGTAGCTACTAAAAGCGTCACTGTCATTCTGGATTCAGTTTAGCTTCGGCTGTTGCCTAGTACGCATAGTGAATATTCTACAGTTGCAAAATGTCATTGTATCCAAAAGGTGATCATAACACATCTGAAAGACGCCAAAAGCCACGGAAGAGATCTTTCCATGGGAATCAGTTTATTAACAAAGATGCAAGTGAAATCGAGGGTTTCTCTCTCAGAACGGAGCCTGAGCCACATCCATCCCCATTATACCTGGATGTACAAGAGCATATTCTTTCTATATATGAAGATCTATCAAGTGAAGATTTATTGCAGAGATGTTTAGGCGGTCATACCCAGAATGCAAACTAAAGTTTTAACTCAATCATTCGGCAATTAGCTCCAAAACATCTCCATTCTGGGCACAAAATAATCGAGGTAGCGGCATTTCTTGCTACTATTTTATTCAATGAAGGAAATTCAGCTCTACTTATGGTTACGAATGAACTACAAATCGTAGTTGGCAGGCAGAGCTACGGATATGCCGAGCAAATGGATCAGATGTACGTGGCTCAGCAAAATAGAACAAGTTTATTCTCTAATAAACTTGTTTTATTTTGCTTTTTCGAGCTTCTTTTGTCTCTACAAAAGAAGCTCAAAAAACTCATAAAGAGGAAATGCAAGCTTCAAATGAGTTGCATGAGGAAGAGGAAGGACTGCTGTATGATGCTTGAATCGCTGATTAATCGGTAAGACACTTTATCATTTGATTAAACACATTTGACTTTGAGTTTTTCATTTGTGAAACTTTAAACGTGTTTTTCTCGAAACGACATTTTTTCAATTTGCGGGAATCATAATTCAAAAACTAATTGATGGATCATCTTCAAATTTGGAACACGTTTACATAATGTAAATTATTAGAACATGAACTTAAATTTGGAAAGATTTGTTTGTTTAAAACATATTTATTATTGCAAAATGCCGGGAAAAAAATGCCAAAAATCGATCATTTTTTTTAAACACGTTCCAACGTTCAATTATCAATTTTTTTCAAAATTTAGGTTCATGTTCTTAAAAAACGTCTCAAGAATGTATAAAAATTTGTTGGACTATTTAAGATGCGAATTGCGAGCCGCACAATTCCCGCAAATCGACAGCAACGACGAGGACACACCAAGGGACACAGCGGATTACACCTTAATTAATGCATGAAATATCCGTTTCCGTTTCTTTTTCACAATAAAAAAATATCCAAAAAATCATCTAATTTTCAGTCTCCTAAAGTGATGGCCCGCCTTAATGCCACATGTGCTACCTCCTTCGCACCCATACCTCTTTCACATCGTTTCAACTATTCGTAGAAGTCGTACAGACATTCTATGCCATAGCGGTAAAAGTGTATTATTTGTTCCGAGTCTGTATGAAAAATCTGGGATCGATCCACTAAACCGTTGAAAAATTATAACACTTTTTATTTTCAGCAGTTGCATACGTTATTGCAGGACATTTTACTCTTACATACGATGAAAAAAAGCATAAGGAAAAAATTGCTTCAGAATATTGGAGAATATTTTGGTCGGATAATTTAGGCACAAAAGTAACTTTTTGGAAAATTTGACAATTATTCACTGCATAATTTTGTTATTAATTGTTAATTGTAACATAAATTCTGTTTATTTTCTCATTGGGCTCTCCCGCACATTCTTTCCAAACTACACACAGTGTTGTAAACAGTCTATGGGCACCAAAAATGCAGTGAACGAAACTTTCAAGAGTTCTGTCGCCACAGAGTCAGATATTTACAAATATGGATGAAATGATTCTTAAAAAAAAACCTTCAATTGGAAACTCAAGGCTCTGTTTCCATATTATGCCACTTACGACTCATGTTACTTCGTATCTGAGACATATTTGAGAATTTTTCATTTCTGTCTGAGATTGTATGTCCTATAGATTTACGAAGCTTGACAAACAAGGAAATTCTTTCCCATCGGAAATTGCGTGGTTCGTTTCTCAATAAATTAAAGAGTTTTTTTTGCTTCCAGGGCTCTTTACTCTACTTCTGGAAGACTTTGGCGTCAAGGGTGTTCAGGTAGAGGAGATATACGACCTTCAGAAGTCTTTGGAGGGCCCGGTATACGGTTTCATATTTTTATTCCGTTGGATAGAGGAGAGAAGGTCCAGGCGAAAGGTAGTCGAGCAGGACGAGAGTTTTGTAAAGGATGAAGAAATCGTCAACAACATATTCTTTGCGCAACAGGTAAAGACTTTTCCACTGTTTGTCTCCGGGATCACCACTCCGTTGGATATTTATAATATTGAAGTTTGCATCATTGTAATGCGACTATTTTTGCGTTCATTTTTTCATTTTATTTTTATCATTACCCACGCCTTTTTTTGCATATTAACGTCGTAGAATCTCCAATCAGAATACGTGTAAACAGTTAAATGATACTCGAAGAATAGGTCGGTAAAAAAAAAATTTGAACAATTAAGGCGTTTCTACACCAAAATCCAAATGTTCGTAGACAATTGAAATTTATATGACCGAGAGATTAATTTACGATGCATTAACGGTCAAAAAATTAATCAGCTTAACAACATAGTTTGGCAGATTTTTAATGTTCGAGTTGAACCTTTATCCATTTGGTAAGACACATGACATCTCGTAAACACCAGTTATAGGGCTGTAGGACGAAAAATAATACCGAGATTTCGATAAAGAAAACTGAACAGTGATAATAGTGTTAGGAATATCGTATTAAATAATCGAGTGGTTTCTCTACTTCGTTTATTAATAAAACTTGAAAAAAGATGTGAATTTTGAGCTCAAACGGTTTGTTTTCGGACATTGAGGAAACTTGTAAGTTAACCCTTTGTGGTCACTCTGGGTAGAATTGACCTGTTGATAAATTTTTGGCCTAAATATATAATAGTTCCCGGCTTCGAATGGGACTATGTTCACCATCTTACCTGGAGTTTGAAGTATCCTCATACCATAAAATTTACCCTCTTCACATGTCGGAATAAATACCTTTTTTCGAACGCGCACTATGCTAGTATTTTTTCCGAAAAGTAGCATATCTAAGGAGTATCACGTCCAAATTTTAGGTAAAAATATTGAAAATTCACGGAACTATGATTTTTTGAGCGAAAACGTGTCTTTTTTGCGTTTTTACCTCTTTATGAATTTTTTTTAAACATGTCGCCATTTCATTTGTTATAAATACATTTTTCGTACATCATCTAAATAGTTTAAAGCATGTTCCGTAATTTTTTTATCCACTTCGGACGGATAGTTTGGTTACAATACTTTTTTGAAAACTGACTGGGTAGAATCGACCCAAGTGTGACCACCGCGATTGAATTTGAAAGTGTGACCACGAACGGTTGAACGTGGCGACACCTCGTTAACTGTCTCCGTCGAGTGAGCCACTCATAGTCAAGCATTAACTGGTGGGTATTTTAAAATCAGCGCGTGTTTAAAACGTACATAATCTTACAGAAGTTGCACTTTATAATAAAATGTATTTTTTCGTCCGCTCGAAATTTTTAAAGTTTTCTCAACTTTATCGAATCAAAAACTCTTTATAAAAGATTGAACGTAGAACGTTTTCACCATGTAAATAACCTGGAGCCGATGACGCTTTAGCGATAGTCAGTCGTGCCAATAGCAGAAACTGCCGCTATTGCCAAATCTATCGGTTATTTTTTGAATAAAATTGCAAAATATTCATATTTGATTGCAAAAGTCATAAGTATTAAGGGGTTACGTGGGTTTCGAAGCCAAAAAAACATATTTTCTCAATTAAAAAAAAATATAATATATAAATTATTTTATTCAAAATGTTGAGCACATAAAAGGGCAACATTTCAACAATATTTTTTAAAAATTTCATCCAAAAATTTGGGAAAATCAGCCGGTAGGACCTGGTTTCCGGAGACCCCTCAAAAAAAGTGTCCTCGTGGTGGTCAGGATAACTCATGATAGCTTTATCTGACATGTAAAAAATCAAATTTTTTCTGTTAGTAGATAAGTATAGCTCGTGATTGAACGAAGGATTAAAAAAAAATTGAAATTTGAATTTTTGGCATAGTTTTATGCAAAATAGTTCAATTTTTGGTACAATTTACACTACGTATAGCCTTGTAAAATTAGTTGTAATCGAAAAAAAAACCTTCGTTCAATCACTAGTCAATGCTATTTTGAAGAAGTATGCAAAATTTCAGTAGCATCGGTGCATTAGTTTTTGAGAAATCATGTCCACCGACTTAAAAAATAGTGTTTTGAGAAAAATACGTATACCTGCGTCGCTCTCGGCCGATCTTTCCCAACGGGGGGAATTCCCAAAGGCTCGCTCTCCTACACTTTTACTCCGATTGACTTGAAACTTTGGGAGAATATTCTAGACATATTATACTATTAGATAATAAAATTTAAAGAAAATGGATTTTTTGAAAGTTTCATACCCACGTAACCCCTTAATATAATTTCCCTGCTGAGAAATATTTTTCGACAATATTACGAGTTGGAAATTGCCCAATAATAGTTTATTTTTAAATGAAATTTTGAATTCCTTAAAAAGAATTAATTTTCGTTGCATTCTGCATCCCAACGATGCAAGAGTGCAACATTATTGGATATTTATCATTTCTCTTTGCAAATTGCTATATATTTTTCAGGTGGTTCCCAATAGTTGTGCGACTCACGCGTTACTTTCCGTTCTTTTGAACTGTCCGAACATTCATCTTGGTACGACGTTATCGCGCTTGAAAGTGCACACGTCGGGCATGTGTCCCGAGAACAAGGGCTGGGCAATCGGGAACACACCGGAGCTCGCGTGCGCTCACAATTCCCACGCGATGCCGCAGGCTAAGAGGAGACAGGACAAAAATACGGGTGTATCGACGGGACGTTTCACCGGCGAGGCGTTTCACTTTGTCAGTTACGTGCCGATAAACGGTAGGCTCTTCGAGCTTGATGGCCTCAAGCCCTATCCCATGGATCACGGTCCTTGGAAAGAGCACGAGGAGTGGACCGAACAATTTCGTCGTGTGATAACTGATCGCCTCGGTATGGCGACCGGTGAACAGTTGCAGGACATTAGATTCAATCTTATGGCTGTGGTGCCGGATCGTCGCCTCGCAATATCCCACAAACTTACAATGCTCAAGACCAATCGACAAATCGTACTCGAAGCACTCCAACAGCTAGTTAAACTGAGCCACCAGGAAGTAACGATCGACAAGAACAACGAGCATCACGACAAGACCGAAAAGCAAGTCAACGAACGTCGAGGGAAAAATGATGAAGAAAACACGTCCAATTGCAAACATGATATCGACGTCACGATCGGTGTCCCGACTGTCAGTGTCGAACGTACTGAGAACTCCGAGAACGAAGATTCTTCGGTCAATGTCTCTAAAACCGAGACGAGGTATGGAAACAAACATTTTGGGGGAAAAAAAACTGCGTATTAAGGAGGTACGATCATTAAGATAAATCCAACTTTCGGGGTAGAAATTTTTATATGATGTTGACGAATACGTTATGCACCCTTTGAAAAACGTTTAGCTATATTGATCGTTCAGTTTTTTCGTAATAAAATTGCAAAGTCGAGCACATTGAGCCAGTGAGGCACGTTGTCTTGTGGAGACGGTCGACAGGAAGTGCGGTGATCACGGTTTTGCTGCTCACGTATCGAACTAAGGTCGTTGGAAAACGGAAATTTGATAAATTAGACATAATAGATATTGAAAAAAAAATCGCAAATTCGAACTTCACCGTGTATTTCAAGCACTACGTTATAAAACGGTTTCAACTTCCGGTTGAATATTATCATAATGACGAAATAGCACCCATAGACTTGCTAACGTCGGGCGTAACAGCTGATTCGTTTGGCGAGCATAACCTAGCTCTGCTACAAAACGCAAAATTTTACCTATAATATTAATTCCGCTGAGGTAATTCGGGGCTATTTAAATAAGATTCCGATAGATTTGGTGCAACGTTTTTTTAGTCTGTTTTTATGGTGAAACTGTCATTGTGTATATAATGGAGACTACTCCGGGGTCGTTGACGATATAATTTTTCAGTTTTTATTAGTAAATATGCAATAAATAAAATATTTACCACAAATTTGGCACTTTGGGATCGACAATACGAATATTCAACATAAGTTAACATAGAACACCCGTGGGGTAACATAAATTTAGTCTTTTTGTTGACCCTGAAGAACTAGTCGTACCTCCTTAAACTGTATTGCTCGAAGTTTTTTTTTACTATGGTTAATTAGGATGAAACTGACCGATGGGATCGTAAAAAAAAATGAGAAAGATGAGTTTTTTTTTAAACTTGAAATGGATTTATTTTGGATATGTGTGTCCAACCAAAAGCCATATTCCCTAACACGGCTTATTTCTTGATGTAAGAAGTTTCGAATGCTTATTCCACCCCGCTGCAGGATATATTACTCGAATCACCAAAATATGAAAATCTAAAGCATACAATCTATACGTATAAACTAATCTACAGGCAATACGAAGGAATCAAAATCCAGAGTTAATTCGTTGCAAGAGAAGATATGTATGAGGTTGAAGTTTGCATCGTTGGTATGCAATGAAAATTAATATTTTAAAATTTCTTCAATTTCTTCTGGTAGATTTTGCGTACAAAAAGCCTTCAACAATTTTTAAATATATTTATTTAGCAATCTACAATATAAATTTATAAAATAAGCTGTTTTATAATAATAAAAATATGTAAAATAAAATGTAAAAAAGAACTTTCGTTGCGTTCCAACGATGCTAACTTCAACGCCATAGATATATAAATCACTGAAGTCAAAACACTTCTCAACTCCCCATTTGTTTCGCGGACAAAACTGTGCTAATTTTCCTGCGTTTTTCTTTCCAGCAATATGGAGAAGGTAGTAATGTGTGCTTTGGATTACGCGACGCCGCTGAGAATTCAAACGTCACCCGCGCACAGTTCCTCGAGCACAGATACGTCGTCGGAGATTGGTTCAGCTTTTAATTCGCCTACTCAAGGTAACTAACTGAGGACTAAAGAGAGAGAGAGAGGGCGAGCGAGAGAGAGAGAGAGGTTACAGTAGAAGGAGACGATTCTTCGCTCTTCGCGACGAAGCTCTCTGCGATTCCTTTAGGGACGTTCTGTAGGTACACGTATGAGCTAAAAGTTTCGGCCGCAGTGTATAGTAAAATCCAATGCCTATATGATGCTGTTGGTTGTATATTTTTGACAGAGCTTGTCCACTCTGTATGTCCTACAGAGCGGCGGTACAACGTGCGTGACAAAAGACTTCAAGTTCTCAGCCACGTGCCAATCAGTTTTAGTATTTTCCAGCCACGCGCCAATCAGCTCGTCGCAGCTAGTTGTGCCCGAGTTCCGTGTGAAATGAAATTAATACTTTTTAACAGTCAATATCTCCGAAACTAAACGGTCAAAAATTGCCATTTTTTTAAAATGAATTCCACAATAGTACTGCACACACGAGTGGTTTTATTTAAAAATCCTCAGATCCGTTGTGAACCCATAATGTGAGCAAAGTCCTATCCGTTTATGTGTTAGATATAGGGATTGCGTACAAAAAGACTCAGATATTCAATTGCGATTATCTCATAAACCAAACGGCGAAACGAATTGAAAATTTGGGCATCAGTCCATGAAGGTCATGTCTACACCATTCTCAAATTTCAGGCAATTCCTAATATTTGACAGAAAAGACATAACTACCTTAACGCAACAAAACAGTGAATTTTGGGTGATCCACAATAGGTTTTCAATGATCGTAGCACCGTTTACGCGTACTGCAAACTCTTCTGTCTTGACAGAATATCAAGTCATTCGGGCAAATCATTCTCAGAGATTCGATCGTAGACGGTTTCGCTTGCGACGAATAACAGACGTAATAGTGTTTGTCGGACGTGGAATCGACGAATTTTCCCGTACTACGACAGGGCTCGTTCGCCATTGTAATCTCAGTGCTATCGGGCAGCAAATTTGTCACGGTTGAGAAGACGCGATGCGTCGTTGTCTCGGATAGTTCGTCGTTTCGACGACTGCAAGCTTTGTAACCTCGAAGCTCGCAAACGCGATTGTAATCGTTGAAGGCGGTTCTCGAGGGGCAAGTAAATTGCGCGATATTCGCTGTCTCGGGATCGCACGTGTAATACTTGGTGCAATCTGTGTTATTCGGCAAACGCACGCCTTTGGCACAAGCTAATATATCCAGGGCTCGTAGCTTTATCTGACGGGAAAGCGATTTGTACTTCTCGATGGTAACGTATTGTTTCTCGCCAAGATTGCCCTCGATAACGACGACGTTGTTTTCAGATTCTGGTCCATTTATCAGCTCGTCGATGACACTCTGTCGATGAAAGTTCGTGGGCGTTGTAGAAATTTGTTTGTCGGCTTCCTCGATTCTTCCTGTCCATGTTCTCGTTGTGGTTGATCGATTCTTATTCTTCCGAGATTTTTCTCGCGCGGGATTCCTCGTGCCGAGAACGTAACTCTGCACGAGATAATTCAGCACGTTACCCTCGAGAACGTCGCGTCGATTGTTCTTTTTCAATTGGCAAGACGTACTTGTACCGTCGTAATCCTCGTAAAGTAATATTCTATCGATGATCCCACGAAGCCAAGTAAACTTATTGCTTTTTTCCTCATGAACACTCGACACGCTGTTCAATCTCGTTCTCAATCTATGCTGACTCGCGAAAAATTCGTACAAATAACTCTCCATTCCTTGCTCCGTGCTCTCAGGCGTTGAAACTTTCGTTGTTGTATCTTTTTTGTCTTCATCGCTGATTATCTCGATCAGTGGATAGGCTGTTGCGAGAGGTCGAATATTTCCGAGATCCGCGGCATCGTCGATCGCGGAATTCTCAGTGGGAGAGGTGAAATCTTGCTTGTACTCGTGATAATAACTCGTTAGCGAGGGATCCGTCAGTTGGGGACGCTCCTGATGATGACTGAGCACGTTTTTCTCGGTCGTTGAATCGTCGCACGTCCAAGCGTCCCCCGGTAATACACAAATTCGGAGATAAGGCTGAAAGACCTGAAAAATATTCAACTTCCTGTGTAAACGAATATTAGAAGTAAGATTAAAGAGTCAGCTTTGAGTTCGAACTTACCAATCCTTCGGAGCATTTTGCCGGTGCCCACACGTATCCACCCTCCGGTAGATTGATACAATTGTAAAAAATCGTGCAACTTGTGACGTGTGGTTTTCGCGCTTCCGGACATTTGGAAGCCTCGATAGAAACGACGATTACGGAAAGTAGGATGAAAACATTTGTTCTTCGCTCGTCAAACATTTTCATCGACGCCCGTCGGGTTACTGAAGTCGCCGAATACGCGGGATCAATATATACGTACCTTTCTCACGTTCCTCTCCATCGAGTCTCTTGTCATCGAGCCTCGTTAACACCTCGCCCGGTACAGTTATGTCAAGTTGAGAATGTCGGAACGTTTGTCTCGATTTCTAGTTAAGTATGGCGGGAACAAAAGCTCAATCCTTTTTTTTTTCATGTAAGACCAGCCGTCGCGCGCACCTCAGAGAAGTGGGAATTTGCTAATGAGGCAGTAATGATTTTTTTGTGTGTAAAAATCAGTATTCTGTCTTATTGATACGTGATAGTCAATCATTGGACTCTTCGTTGATCAAAAAGTGTTTGTTGGAAAAGTCAAATTTTCCAACAAACTCTTACCGAACAATTTTTTTTATCTTCATTAAGGGGTTAGGCTAAAAACGCATATGGGGACTTTCCTTTTTTGTAAAAAAAAACAATTAATAATCTTACTGTAAAATTATTTTCCAATATTTGGCAAAATTGCCTGAACCTTCTGTAGACAATGTACGAAAGAATGTCGCTAAAAAATATCGCGCTTTTTTTTTATAATAACATGAAGATCACAAAAAGTCCATCGTTGAGGCATTTTGAAATAACGCGATTTGGAGCAAAACGCATTTAAAGTTTCGATTGTCGATTTTACGTGCTCATAAAATCAAAATAAAATCACATCGGTATCAAAACTTATTTAAATGTCTCACTTAGTCTCAAAGCCAATCCAATAGTCTCAATATTATTATTGAGTATTAATATTATTATAATATAAATTATTATTATTATATAAATAAAAGTATTACAATATTATTAGTATTACACTAGTATAGTAATATTACAATAGTATAGTAGAGCTGAAATTTTTAATGATATAAATAAAATATTTCAGCAAACGAGTCGATTTTTTAACCCCACATGGTGGACTGAAATATCTTTAAATTTTTGCGACGATCCGAATGCCACGAACATAATGAAAATTTACGTTGCAGCATGGGGATGGAATTCGGGCCAAAGTAGTCCCACGTCAACGAAGGATTTCAAAAAATTCGTCGTGATTCGCGTTGCCGGGGACGAGAAGCACGAGGCTGGTCTCAGTGAGTATCCTCTTGAATTACAAGAAAAATTCAACCGGAGAAAACAACGAGACACATTTCTCTCCTCCGTTTCCATTCCATCAGCTCGATCATTGGGAAACATAAATATAAATGGTAAGCGGCTTGTATCCGAGAGTGGTCATTTGCACAAGAAGGTATGCCTGTCCGGTGAGGTTCGTATACCTCACGCGAGGGTCAAGACGAGCAACGGCGACACCGTTACGGAGGAGAAGAAAGTTGAAAAAATCGATCCGAAATTGTGCTCGAAGTATCCGGAGCTCTTCGAGCCCCACACATTCGCGCCCAAGGATCTTCTCGCACTTCTGAAAAATCTCGAGCACGAGATCAACATTTGCGAGACGAGCCTCAAAGACGAGAATGACAAGAGAAACAAGTACAAGGTGAGAGTAGGTTTTGAAAAAAAAAAAATATATATATATATATAGACTGTTTTGTTGCTGATCTTTATTTTTCCCTTTCTGCATACGCACTGCTCGCATTTTTTTCTTCCACTTCTCTCGATTGTCGCACCACTTGCGTTGTTTTTTCAAAAGTGCTTGAAAAAATTTGTTTCCCTTGTCAGATCGATGACTGCAGGAGGACTCACAACTACGACGAGTTCATATGCACTTTCCTCTCCATGCTGGCGCAACAGGGAAAATTGGCCGAATTGGTGCAGCAACACTTAACTCTGAAAAAGCACACGACTTCGGTTACTGTCAATCGAGTGCACAGGTATCTTTTCTTTGCTATTCAATGACCATTTTCTAAATAGCTGTCAGCTGTAGCTGACGAGTAAATTTTATTCTCAAAGATAATGTTAGAGGAACAACATTGAATATGAAAAAAATATCACACTAATTAGATCTTCTCGTACACTCGAGCTTTCGATTACATTTGTTTTTAAACGAACGAAAAATACTTTTCAGGTCGTCGAAGAAAACGGACGCACGACCAAACGCGTCGAGACGACGTCGCGGCCGAACCAAATGCAAGAAACGCAAGTGAACCTAAAATATCGCTCGGGAAAGATAAATAAGTCGGACTCGTTCGTAAAGGATTAAGGTCTTTTTGCATAAATACAAACACACATATATATACACACAGACATATATACGTATACTGTCCGACAATCTTGCGCGGGTCGTGAATGTTGTCATGCTCCCGACGAAGGGAAAAGATGAGAGGTATTTTTTCTTTATTTTTTTTCTTTCTTCAAAATATAAATTTCCTCCTCGTCGTTTCGGTACGTGCGAATTTTTGTGAAACTACGATTGATCGTTCATTCTTTGAAAGGACACATTCGAGTAGACCGTGGAAGAAATAGGTGAATTTTGGGAATAATTATCTCAAAATCTATTTGTCCGATTTCATCCATGTTTGTTTTATTCGAAAGTATAAATATTGAGGGTATATTGAAAAATATTTTATAAATATATATTGACTGGGAGCGCTGTTATTGTGGCCGGCTTAAAACATTTCCCTCGCTGGCACGGTTTACGGTCCCGATTATTGCACGCAGTCAGTTGATCTGAAATAAAAATTTCGAAAAGATTCTTAAAATATGATGTATAAAGCTACAGATTTTAAGCCGGTCACAATAACAGCGCTCCAAGTCAATATAAATTTATTTAAAAATTTGTCAATATACCTCGGTATATATACTTTCGAATAAAACCAACTTGGATGAAATCTGACAGATAGTTTTGAGATAATAATCGTTCGAACCTCCTTGAGTATTCGATATTTCGAGTCGAGAACTTTTGTTCCCGCGTACATACTCATCGTGCGTCCTCGAATCGCTGGCACGAACATCGTTTACGAGTTAAATTCACTTTTCCTCCAGAGGAAAAGGGCATTATTACGGCGATCTTCGGTTTTCTAGAGAAAACACTGAAAAATCGAAGATTGTCGTTTTCCCGATATATTCACGAATAATCGTAACAAACACGATTCTCCAATTGTATTATTGCGCATCCGTTGAACGAGAGAATAAAACATCGTTGCGATAATATTGTAAAAACGAGATTGGCACTTTTTTTTTTTCGTCGAGATCCCTCGTTGCTCGATCGAATGTAGTTCAAGACATGCAGGAGATACAAACCGAGGCGAAAGTAGCAAAAATTTGAAGTACTCGAGTGTGGCGATCAAGCCTTAAGGCGGGCAGCCACTTTAGGAGACCGAAAATTAGATGGTTTTTTGAATTTTTTTTTATTGTGAAAAAAAAACGAAAATTTCCGCAACTCTGACAATAATTTATTCATATTTTCATACATCTGTGGTAATTTTTTCAAGTTATTTCATGCATTAATTAAGGTATAATCCGCTGTGTCCCTTGGTGCGTCCTCATCATCGTTATCGATTTGCGGGAATTGTGCAGCTCGCAATTCGCATCTGAAATAGTCCAACAAATTTTTATATATTCTTGAGATGTTTTTTTTTAAGAACATGAACCTAAATTTTGAAAAAAAAATCGAGCATTGAATGTTGGAACGTGTTTGAAAAAAAAATGATCGATTTTTAGCATTTTTTTCCCGGCATTTTGAAATAATAAATATGTTTTAAACAATCTAATTTTTCCAACTTTAGGTTCATGTTTTAATAAATTATATTATGTAAACGTGTTCCAAATTTGAAGATGATCCATCAATTAGTTTTTGAGTTATGATTCCCGCAAATTGAAAAAAATGTCGTTTCGAGAAAAACACGTTTGAAGTTTCACAAACGAAAAACTCAAAGTCAAATGTGTTTAATCAAATGATAAAGTGTCTTACTGATTAATCAGCGATTCCAGCATCACACAGCATTCCTTCCTCTTCCTCATGCAACTCATTTAAAGCTTGCATTTCCTCTTTACGAGCTTTTCGAGCTTCTTTTGTCTCTAATAAACTTTTTCTATTTTGCCGAGTCACGCGCATCTGATCCATTTGCTCGGCATATCCGTAGCTCCGCCTGCCAACTACGATTTGTAGTTCATTCATAACCATGAGTAGGGCTGAATTTCCTTCATTGAATAAAAGATCAGCAAGAAATGCCGCTACCTCGATTATTTTGTACCCAGAATGGAGATGTTTTGGAGCTAATCGCCAAACGGTCGAGTTTGGGTTTGTTTGGGTTATGAATACCCAAACAAACAAACAAACCCAAACAAACTACCTAACTGAGCGCTCGTGGATACCTGAGCGCGCTTGGGAGTCGAGCGGAGAGTCTTTATCATTTATTCTTAAGATATTTTATTAACGATTTATCAAATAAAAAAAAATGATTTTTTAATGCATCTAAAGCGGTTGCCCGCCTTAAATTTATAGTTGATAGTATTTTTTTTTAATGATTGCTCCGCTAGTACTTGTTAATATTTAACTTTGGCACGGAAAAGCTCTTAAGAGTGAATACGCAGCAATAGAAAATTAATGTTACCTTTCAAAAGTTGAAATTAATATTGCTGTTGCAACCATCTACCTTTATTGGTAAAAAATGAAATTGTTAATATCCCAGTTATTATTGACCTATTCGTATTGATACCATTAGCATAGCCAGTATTTTCTTTTGCGGTGGGGGGGGGGGGGGGGGGCAGAAGGAACCGGCTTGACAAGAACAAAAGAACTTTTTGCTTGGGTGAAACGAATTTTCAAGTCCTAGGACGTAAAAGACCTCTTTTACGTACCGTTCACACGCACGAAAAAGGAAAACGTGGTTGTGTTATATAAAAATCCAATTAAACATAACGTAAATGGAAATAATAACAAATATAATGATATTTTAATCTTTTTTACTCTAATATCGAAATATCGGTATTATTCGAGTCCGATGTTGGTTTATTAATATCGGCTTTTCGGTCCGATATTCCGGTTTTTCGATAATATCGAGGTATTCATGCTCTGGTTCCGTTATCTGCTTGCGTTCCAATCTACCCTCTAACGGTTTTCAGACAAAAAATGTAGCCGTACACGCTTTTATCAAGCAGACTGTATGAGGAGGCATCGGAGGAGATATTAAATTGAATAATGACGCAAACATGATACGATCTCTTTGCTCGGCATATTTATTCACCAGTCATGTTTTTATATAATATAAATAGCCAGATACACTGTTACTCGTAACGTTCTTCTTCTTTACACTGTTTTCGTTTTATAATTCGACGTACATTTTCGTAGCATCTTTTGTTCTCAATTTTTCTCGCGTAAATCATTAGCGCTTTCATTCGCATGTGTTCTGCACTTCGGAGTGATCTATGTAACATATATAACAAATAAAAAATGAAAAGAGTAATCCGTGAAGTAAAAAGGCGGAGAAAAACGGCATGTTTGTTATTGTTTTACTTCCACACGTAACATCAATAGTAATTAAACAGTCTTTGCGTCGGGTTTCGAAGGGTCCGGACTTCCTTTTGTTCTTCTTCAATTTTTTTTGTTTTTTTTTTGCGAGAAAAAGAGCCTCGTGAAATCTTAACACGCCGTTTATTCTCCAACCTTCATAGAGTTAATTGTATTTGCATTCATTTATTTTCATGATAAAAAAATTTACGTTCGTTAATTTTGAAAATGTATATATATATATTTTGTATGTAAACACGACACAAGTAGTACCAAAGCTACAATTTATGTATATATGTATACATTGTACACGTCGATCATCTTCATTGCTGCAAATGTACTTTTTTTTTCCTCGCGCTTCCGATCGTAAAGTTAGACCATTAATGATAATAAATAATTTTCGGGATAAGAAAGTCGTGGAGAGGATTGGGGGACAGGGGATTACACTTAAAAATTATTAGTTGCTTATTGGCATGTTACTCCGTGAAAAAAGAAAAGAGAAAAATCGTCGCTCGGATCTTTTTTAGGATTCCATTTAATTATTTCTCTTCGTCTTCCGTTTATCCTAATGTAAATCGGCATTTGGTGCCGACAATCACGTGGCTATATAATACATAACGAACGGCCAATGACACCAACCTGCTATATTTATAAATTCATTGGCCACTTCGTGTGTGTGTGTGTGTGTGTGTTTGTTCCTAGGCGATACCTCGTGAAAGAATTTGAAAGAAGAAAAAAAAACGAGTGACATAGTTTTATCTGTACAATTTACACACTGTGAAAAAAAATAGACGACATTAGACGTTCGTCGGATTCGACAAGCTCGTAACAAAAGAGTGACATACAAGTTTTCTTTTTTTTTTTTTTGTTCTTTCCTCATCCATTCACGAAGAATGGCCCTGTTGGTTTTTATTCTTTTTCACTTTATTACGAATTACTCAATTCACGCAACGCCTATTTTATTCGATTTCCATTCGCAACCGCCCTTTGGATCTCGCAAATATACTCGCTTCGCACGCTCTCTTACGACTATTACAAACTTACAGATCGTTAGGAAATTTCGTGACACATCCACATATACACCGAGCGTATGTGCGAAGAAAAAAAAAACTTTAGAGCCCTTATTTTTATATCCGTTTCTTAATTCACGTTATCACGTTATGAAAAAAAATATATATATATAGATATATATATATATATATGTTTTTTTACGTATATTATATAATATACTTCAGGACAAGTGTGCGTGTGTATGTATGCTTGCGTACACCATGTGTGTTATTCTCTTTAATACGCGCCACATTTTTTCCGCACGAATCTTTTTACTCTACGATTATTACAAACGTAAAGAATCGTATTTTTCGCGAACAATCTTTGAATCAAGATGGACAAAGTTACAATCGAGTTAAAAAAAACACTTTACTTCTTATTCGTTTTTATCATTTTTTTTCTCCCCATCAAACGGTTCAATTTATGATCTCAAAACAAAAAAAGGTTCGATGGGACTTTTTCGACAGTTATTACAGAAAATTAGCCTGTGAAAGATTGTTTTCACACAAATTGTGGTATTTCTTTTGAGAAAATGCATTCAGAGAAAACAATTGTTCGATTCAGTATAGCAGGAAGTACGGGAAAAGAAAAAAAGAATATCAAATCTACGTGCAATTTAGATTCACAAGCTATCAGTACTTGTAAAATATCGCGCAGAAATTCTAGCAAACATTTACAATCGAATTATCACAAAAAAAATTTTTTCTAAAGTTACCGCACGTGAAAGTTTTACTTCATTTTAATCTTTGCTGAACACTCGTTTCGTTAATTTCGCCCAGTCTACATCAAATGTTCATTCGTATCGAACACACGCGTACACGCACACACGTCTCGTACATTTTCGCGCTTAAAATCTCGTCAGGAACCAAAAAAAAAAAAAAAAACAATTTCGTATCCAATACACATAAATATATTTACAAACGAGTGGCGAATATGAGGACGAAAGTTTTTTTTACAAATACGAATAGTCGAAACGGAAAAAAAAAATCAAATAAAAATAAACAGACACGAGATATAGATAGAGAGAAACGAAGCGACACATTTAGCTGAAACAATTATTGGGCTAAATTTCGAGAAATACGCTTAAATAGAACGGCGCTCATGCGCCCGTGGCGCATGGCCGATAATTCATTTTCGTGGCGGTGTTGAGATAGCCGGTTGGAGGCGATCGAGTATCAATCGACGAGTCGAATAAATTTATATCGAATTCTTCGATCTTATTGCAAAGATCGGTTCGACTCACATCGAATAAACAATTCGCGCAACATGATAACAAAATAATAATGATAATAGCAATAATAATAATGACGATAATAATAATATATAATAACGAAGTGAATAAATCTATTTTTTAAATCATAATTTACTTAACTGTTAGGCATGGTATCAAATAGCTACTACGTTCACGAGGGCGGTTATCGTTAATCAGTAACCGCGACTGTATTAAAAAAAAAAAAAAAACAACTATTATGCGCTCTGCGTGTCTTTCGATATCGGCGACGTCGAGAAAAAAACGATATAAAAAAAAGAAGGAAGCAATTGTTCAAGAGAAAAGAGGAAACGGCGATCGAAGAATCGGGGTGTCTGTCGGTGAAGCAGCAACAACTGTTGACCGTCAATAGTAACTATCCGGACGATCGTTGTACGGAATAGTTGTACGTGGATGGCACAACCACTAGATAGCCGTGCGGCAACGATTGTCGGATGCTGACCAAGAGGCAAAAAGATTTCGCGCGCTCGGAGTCATCATTACTTTCCGAACAGTCGCGGATACGCTAGTCCCAGGTAGTTCGTGTTTTCACGCACGTCCACATTCTTTTCTCCTCACGAGTTCACCGACGATAAATTCCCAACCCTTGTTTTTGTATGTACAAAAGAGAGTAGAAGAAAGAAAAAAAAAAACTTTTATCGTTTATTCCGAAATACTCTTCCGTGTGAATATTTCTGCATGTCATTGACGAAGGCTCCATCCTCGCCATTGTCAGAAGATTTCCATCGGGAATGAATGAAAAGTCTGTGCAACGGTGGAAGGAGTCAACGGCGATGGCGACGAGGTAATCGAAGCAGACTCGCATTCTTACGAACACGAGGAAACAACAGTTTCGCCTTCAGGGTAATACGTGATTGATGCCGTTGACGGTGATCACGTTGTTGACAGGATTTGAGGTTATTAGTTGAGACGTGACGACGGAATCGCCGGGTTTACCGAGTCGGAGTATCGACTGAAGGGATGCGACTTCTGATGCCAAACGATCTAGTCGGGACTTGACTTCCCTCTCGGTTTCCGGCACCGGTTGTACCGATGGACCGGTCCACTCGTTACCGAGTGATATTCCCGAGTCTCTCTCATCGCTGGATCCCTCGTTGTCCCATGGTGGCGATGCTCTCGGTCCTGGCTCTTGTTTTATACCCTGTAGCGCGAGTAACGCGCTCGCCGCGTCTTTGTCGCCGATTCTCGACTTGTGCCTGAGCTTGTGGGGCAGGCTATTGTTGTTACCGGATGGATTTTGCGTGGGTATTATCTGGGTGGATTCGTCACCGCTGCCGGAAGAGAGCTCGAAGGGTGACTGTGGCCTTCGCGCACGTGAGAGATTTAACGCGCTCGGTGTATCGTAATGCATCGCCGGATGTGTATAGGGATATTGAAAGCTTTCGGTTTCCGGATACGCGGAGGTTTCCGGTACGTAAAGCTGAGCCGGAGATCTCGGTGATCTAGCACCGCTAACCGGTTGATGTATCACCGATGTGTGAACCGGGCTTGGCGTTCTCGCGTATATTAGCGACGCCGAAGCTGGTAACTTTGCCCTTTTTACGCTTAGAGAAGGCTCGGCTGGTAACGCGGCTAAAACGTGTTCCGTGCTTATCACCGATTCACCACAAATACCAAATTTGTCTCTTATCGCGTCCAATTGGGCTTTAAGTATGTGATTCTCTTTGCTAAGCTCCATTACCCTCTGCTCAAGCACCATATCGTTGAAGCGTCTCTTCTCGCGCGATCTTTTGGCCGCCTCGTTGTTTCGCCTTCGACGATCCCAATAACTGTCGTCCTTCTTGTTGTCAGGTATAAATTCGCGTTGCTTGCGCTGCGAGAAGAGCTCCTTGCGGATGTCAAAACTCTGGGAATACGAGTCCGAGTGATTGCTCTGACTGTCGTGATGCTGATCGTGTACGTGTTGCTGTTGCTGCTGCTGCTGTTGTTGTTGTTGTTGTTGTTGTTGTTGTTGTTGCTGCTGTTGTTGCTGTTGTTGCTGCTGCTGCTGGTGTTGCTGATGATGCGGCTGTTGATGCTGCGGGTGTTGCTGGTGTTGCTGCTGATGCTGTTGTTGCTGCTGTTGCTGCTGGCTCGGTGGACCGTGATGGGAAGGATGGGTCATTGGCGGCATCGGACCGTGGGCATCGTGACCACCGTGGCCGCCGTGACTTCCACCACCGTGACCGGCATGGGCCATCGTATGGCTCGCCGGCATGTTCCCGTTCAAACAGGCCGTTTCACCGTTGATGGGCGATCCACTCTGACGGGCGACAAACTCTGCCACCATAATTCGTCTTCTTAGAACATCTGCAACACAACAAAGAAAAATCACTCGTTATTCGTCAGTCGCAAAAAGATTTGTTTCTTATCTCGCATCGATTGCAAATTGAATCGCGTTGAAGTTTGCATCGTTGGAACGCAAAAAAAAAAACTACATTTTTATTATTTTAAAATATTATAGATCTTCTTTTAAAAAGATTTATCTTGAAGATCGCTAAATGGATAGCGTTAAAGAAAATGGTCGCGACATTTTTCGTTGGCAAAATCTGCCAAAAGAAATTAAAGGAATTAAAAAATATTAATTTTCATTACATTCCAACGATGGCAAACTTCATGGATTTGCATACAGGCTTAGAACAAACGAAACGATAACGCATTCGATTATTATCGTTGTGGGAAGATTTCGGCAAGACCCCCATACATCTTTAACAAGCCAATGAAAAATTCGTTCGCCTTGCTGATACTTTATTTTCAATATTCCACGTTGTTTCTTAGTCACGCGTATAACGTACAAGTGTAATTACGAATAAAGCCTCAATCACCGTGAAGAAGTTTTCCGAACGGTTGTCGATTAAACACCAAATGAGTAAAAAAAACATAAATAATGAACGGAATAAAAAAAAACGAAATGAACAAAGATTCGATTTTCTTGTTAAACATCGCACTGGATTTTCTGACTCAGCAAAGAGTTCCGTGAATCGATGCGGGAAGTAGGAAGCATCGGCTCGAGATTCTTTGCTCATTTATAATAGTCGATTTCTCTGTATGTATGTATATATATATATATATATATATATATATATATATACACACGTATCTCTACGGAGTCGCGCGAAGCCGCGCCGTTTGATGTTTCATTTAATGAAGAACGGAAACGAGACAAATCATGAAGGCTTCCTACTCGTCGAGTTTCTTGGACGTTTAGATGTCAAAGGAGTTGGAAAATTTAAGATTCTACCATTTGACAAAGGTGATTGAGTGATTCTCAAGAGACGCGTGTACTATAACGCGGCGCAAATAAATCGACTCGTTCGAGGCATTGATTGAGGCGCGTCGAAGAAGAAGAAGAAGAAGAAGAAGGAGAAATAAAGTACAAAAAGAACGAGAAGGTCACGTTACGCTGTACAAGCGCGGTATGCGCACGTATGCGTGTCATGCGAGACACGACACACGGTCGAGTCAGAATCAGGAACGAGGAAATCATTTTCCCTTTTCACGAACGCGCGATAGAGCCATTTATAGTACGTGTATTTGTGCGAACGCGGCCTCGCGGAAATTTACGGGCGCATTTGCGACTGTATCGCTATGTTTCAACAAATATATATATATATATATATTTATGTGAGTATGTGTGTGTGTACGAGTAAGAAAGAATCGTGCCACGGTCGCGCACCTCCCTTGATGGACTATCGAGCGTCTCCAATGCGACGTGAATAAAGGGGGAATTTAGATGCTTCGAAATAATAATAATAACAACATTAGAAATTATCGCTCGTCCTACGCAAATGTTTTTTTTATTTCCGTAACACGACATACGAAGTAAAAGTATTGGCAAATTGAGATATCGATCCTCGTTATTCTTTACATTTTTCATCGTGGTTTGCAAAACGAATAGAGGAAACAAATGTTTTTGTAAACAAAGAGAAAAAAACAAAACCTTTCGAACCGCGGGATTTCGATCTTTATTTTCATGGAGTTTTGCGACAAATTGGAATCGACTAATACTTTTATACTGCGATATTAAAGATGTGAGTATGTGGAGTTTGAATTAACAAATTTGGAAAGACCAAAAAGGAAATTCTTTCGTAATAAAATAATAACCAAACCCAAACAGAAAAAAAATAACCGGAATGATAGAGAGCTTTGAAATATCAATGGAATTAGCGGTTGAAAAATTGTACCAATGTTAAGTAATAATTCAACTTTCTTTGAAAAAAAAAGTTATATACTGCTATTTCGCATTTTACGTTTCGCGTGGATTTTTTTTAAATTCATTCAAAAAATCGTTCTCTATTCAATATTCAATAAAAATAATTATTTCATTCGTCTGTTTCGTGAACACTGGAATAACAATTCACAAACAAGTGTATTTTTTCATATCTCTCGCGGAGACAAATTCTCCCGACAATTGACGAAAAAAAAATGGCTAAATAGATAAAGCCAAATAGATAAATGAAAAATAGAAAAAAATTATAATTTCAACGAGCTTGAAGCTTGCATCGTTGGAATACCACGATTTTTTTTAATGCCTTATTTTTATTGTTATTGAAAGTCCTATTTTGTAGACTTGGGTGATAAGATCGCTAGATAAGAAACTTAAAAAAAATGATCGTGTGATTTTTATAGCTCAAATCTGTCAATGGAAATTTAGGAATTTGAGAAGAAAAAAAAATTCGTTGCGCTCCAACGATACAAACTTCAACACCATTAATTTAATTCGTTTCTTGAAAAATTAAATGATTCGAAAGTGAATGGAAAAATAAAAAGATATTGTCTCAATGTTAACCCTCAATCCGTGAACCTGGGTCGTTTTCGTCCTGCCCAAATCATTTCCTTCGCAGGTTGCTATTTAATTTTATAAAAATATTAAAAATGAGAAGAAAACTCTATTTTCCCTTGAGAAGTACGGCCGAAAGATTGACCATGAATTTTTTAAAGATTTTTTCACTGACAATTGTTGGTTTGGTAGTGACCCAGGTTCACGGGATTAAGGTGCCTCGAATACCTTCACGGATTAAGGGTTAAATTTAAAAGCGTAAACGATCTGGTGAAGAAAAAAGGAAAAAGGTTGCGATCCCTTGATTCGCGGGTGTGTTGCAGCGCATATAGGGCTGTTTCACACACGTTCGTGTGCGCGCGTGGGTGATGCAACGCGAGAGCACAAGAACCTGCGAGCGCCACAATCTCTCTCTCTCTCTCTCTCTCTCTCTCTCTCTCTCTCTCTCTCTCCCTCTCGCTCTTTCTCTCGGAGAAGAAATAGAGAGAAAACACGTGCTTACGCGCGCGGGGCTCGTTGCATTCTCCCTAAGACTCTATAGTTATGCGATTACACAAGAGCCTATATATTTTGCCTTGCCGGGTGTACAGAGTCGTGGATTATGAGAGCTCGGCTGCAGAGAATTCAGCGTGTGTGGGTGGAGAAACGTAAGAGGCGATAGAAAAGTCGCGACGTATATTAGTCGCGAGAATCACGTTGTCCGTGGATGATGTTTTTTTTATTTTTATTTTTTCACTTCTCGTTTCCATTCCGTGGTTACGCATTAGAAATCGAGGAAAGATTTTCAGGCGTGTCTCTCGAAAGGTCGTGGACCTGTTTTTTTTTTTGCGAGAGCGATGGACAGAGCCTTGAGAGAGGCCACGAATACATGTGGCATAGAAGAAAAAAAAAAAATAATAAGGAAAAGTAATGATGATGACGAGAACGGCCTCGTGCGTAAAGATCAGCGAACTTTGTGGTCGATCGTTGGCCCCGCTAGCACATCTGTCCTCCCTCGCATTTTCAAATCTATTTCTCTCTCTCTCTCTCTCTCTCTCTCTCTCTCTCTCTCTCTCTCTCTCCGACTTTTTTTTTCTTGGCCCGAGGCCGCGAGATTAGGCATTTTCTCTTCATCTCCTGACGATACAATAAATTAAGTCCTCGAAATTGTAAACTTTAACGCGACTTTTCAGCGAGTCCCCCCCCCCCCCCCCCCCCGGCCCCAGCTCCTAGAGAGGTCGTTCACCTCTCTCGCGCGGAGACCTCGAATTGAAAATCCATCCAGAATTCGCTCGTAATAAATTTCGTGACGAACTAAATCCAAGTGACCAATTATTTTACTCGTGACACCGAGTGCGCGAGAATGTACGTTTGGAAAGAGAGAAAAAGAGAGAGAGAGGGAGAGAGAGAGAGAGAGAGGGAGGGAGAGAGAGAAAAGAAGCCCCAAACAAACGCCCCACGAAAAAAATTCGCACATTATCACAAAGCGATAGCGTTAATAAAAGATCCTTTTAAAAGGAATCCTTTAAAAAGGCTTCGAATCCCTTTCAAAAGCTTCTCCCACCAAATTTATCGAGAACGTACGAATTTTCCTGATAGAAAAGTTTCCGATCGTGGGAAGAAAAGGGAGAGAAGGAACGCCGATTCTTTGATCGTTCTAATTCAAACGTGAGTGCATATATATATATATATATTCGAATTATTTGTGCACATAGAGTAGTGGCGTGTAGCGGTATAAATAACTGATAGTGTGTCTTTACAGTGCGGTTTGGTAAGAGTTGCGTCATCGTATGTATCATATAGTTGCGCAGCGATATATACATTAAAATACATTTTACGACGAATACCATTACAAATTCGTGAAGAAACACACCGTAGACACAGTACGTACAGTTAGATACGTAGTCGAGCAAGTGAGGAGCGACTAGTTTTTCGTGCGTGTCTGTGTGTTAATATATATATATATACCTATTACGTAAGCTAGACTAACCGCTAGATATGCACAGCTAGCAATATAGAATAATCCCTTGGCCGTGTGTGCGTACGATTTTCTCTCTCTTTCTCTGCCTCATTTTCACGTTCTTTTTCCCCCTCTCTCTCTCTCTCTCTTTCTCTTACGCCTCTCTCCTATTTTTCCACGTGTGAGTGTTGTGTGCATGTGCCCCGGGTGTACACGTTGCGTTAAGCGCGGCTGCGCATCGAGAGCGTCGGGACAAATCCCTCCAGCCACGTGCTCAACCTCGTCTATTGCCTGCCCTATATATACATACATGCACAAATACACCCAAGTAAGAACAATATGAAATACAATACTTAATATTCCTGGGTACTGACGTTTGCATCGTTGGAATCTAACGAAATGATAATTTTTTTTTCGTATTGCCCAATTTTTTTTCTCGGCACATTTAGGCTACGTATAATCATGGAAAAATTCTTGAAGATGCTTGTTAAAGATAACGTAAAACTGCAAAAGAAGAGTTTAGATAGTAATAAATAATAACGAAATGAAAAAGTGAAGAATTTTCGTTGCACAACAACGATGCAAACTTCAACATCCATTAATATTCAATATATGATGTATGATATATAGTGTATAGTTATTCTTTATTATTAATTATGGACGATATTATTGTTTGCGATAACTTTATTATTCGTCATTATTATATAACGCTTCGTTAGTCTTTGATAATGAGACTGAAGTTTGCATCACTGGGATGCAACGAAAATGATTATTTTTCAATTGCTCCAATTTCACGTGGCTAATCTTCGTTACGGAAAATCCATCAATGATTTTTTAAATCGCTTATTCAGAAATCTATAATTTTTATCTGCGAGAAAATAATTTGTAAAATAATTTAACCGAGGAAATAAGAATACGAAAAAAAGAATCGTTGCATTCCAACGATGCAAACTTCAAGACCACCTTTAATATCGTTCGATAATAAAGAATACAATATCGATATACATATATAAAAGATAATAATAAAGATTGTATATCGATATATTATTCTTTACTATCATATCGTAAAGTATTATTTATATAGGTATATTTATATAATAATATTTATTATAAATAAATAAGTACTAGATAGATAGATAGTAATAGATAATAATAAAGATAATATATCAATATATTATTCTTTACTATCATATCGTTAAGTATTATATATATATACAGATTGGTATATTTATATAATATTTATTATAAATAAATAAATACAATTATACACACACAAACACAAACACACACACACACAATGTTTTTACGATATTACTGCATTCTGTACTACAATCGACACGACTTTCAAATTTTCCAAACGTGTAAAATTAATTATACTCGTATATCGGCTCTACACGAGACAAATCGTGTTCGAAGACTTTAGAGCGGACGTTAACCTGCCAGCGCCAGAATCGCAACAGACGACACTTTTATATTACACACACACACGCACACACACACACACACGCACGCACACACACACACACACACACACACACACACACACACGCACGCGCACACACACACACACACACACACACACACGCACACACTCACATATCCATATACCCGAGTACCTAAATTATACTGTGAATATATAGAAACAAAAACTCTTCCTAAATTTGTGAAACAATCGTATATATTAATATACGCGAAGCGTGTTTCGTTATCCGAGTTGAGTCTGCATGGGACGTCAATTACACGTTTCCCTTTCTCGAAACGGGCACGTTTTACCATCGATTCGTCTGTATTTAATTGAGCACGCGAGATGGGGAGGGGTGGGGGGAGGGGGTGCTTTTTGTTCAGCAGAAAAGACTCTTGCGTCACTTTGTGACAGCTCACGAGGCTTATTAAGGGCACGTACAGGCTTTTTTATACATATACATACATATATATATATATATGTAAAGGAAGGCACGTGTTACGAAAAAAAGAAAAAAAAATACCAATAAATTTCCTCTGTTTCAGGTCGATTTTTATATCGTCGTGCTGTCCGAGATTATGACTGGAGTCGCGTTCGAGAGAAATCGAACGTCATATTTTATCGGGAAAAGAATCGTCAATTCAAGGGGAAGAAGAGAGCTCTTTGTCCCGGACTGTGCTGCACGTTTTTATCATTTCGCAATTTAAGGCGTCTGCGTAAACTTGAAATTTCAAAAGTATGACTTATTTCTTTGCATAGATTTATAGTACAGGGACTTAACTTCAATATGCAAGATTTTGTGAAATTTCGTAAAATCAACGGAGTTACGTTCTTTTTTTTTTGTGAAGGGTCAAAATCGTCCGCTGCTCTACGGCGAACCATCTCGATGCGATTTTCCCTTTTTTTCTCTCGCGTTTTTCTCGTAACTGTGTTTCATAAAAGGTTGTATGTCGTATATTAAAAGTTGCCTCTTCGATTTACTCTAAATTCGGACAGAGGATAGTTCTTAACATTTTTCTATCGTATGACCGAACGATTTTTTCGTATGTCTGCCCATTTGTTAATGGTAACAATTGAAGTTGTTTCTTTGGTGAAAAATCGAACTTTGGTTTTTTCTACAGCTTGGCATTTTTGTAATTTTCAAAATTTAGAAACTTTTATTACACTTAGACGTAAATTTTTTTCTTTTTTCTTTTCAAATGTCGAAATTCCGACGAAATGGATTAAATTTTTTTTTTATTTTCCATCTCATTCAGATTTATCGATAATTTTCATAAAAAAAGAACTCAAAAATGGCAAGACTATGCAACAATTGTGTGTAAAATTTCGACCTCGTCATGCCAATACTCTATTTAGAAAAAAAAAAAATTATTGAAAATCAACCCGTCGTCGAACAAAGTCACAATTTGCCTTCCGAAGCTTACGCATGACTCGTTACTAAAATTCATCCGCGTCCGTCTGTACGTAAATATATAAATCTCACACGAGTGAATCTTCGAATACTGCATCGCATTTCAGTGGGGAAAAAAAAAAATCACCACCCTTACCCCGCGCCTACCCGATCTCGAGTCACTCGAACCAAAACAAAAAATAAGTGCATCTATTTTTTTTTTATTTCTACTTCAAGCTGAAACCGCATTTCCGCTTTATCCTCCGTCCGAACCCTTAAAATTCGACGAACATAAAATTTCGGCGTTTCCTATTAGACACGACTTATAATAAAATATCACGCTTCAACGCGGTTTCGCGAAATCCCAATGCGTCGCGGGAATTCCGCCAAATTATCCATACATATATACACACAAAATATTCATTCGTCATACGCTAGAATTTCCCAAGTCCGCGCAATATTACGAGAGAGAGAGGGAGAGGGAGAGGGAGAGAGAGAGAGAGAGAGAGAGAGAGAGAGAGAGAGAGAGAGAGAGAGAGAGAGAGAGAGAGAGAGAGAGAGAGAGAGAAGTTCTCGTAATAGTTTCGATAGCACGTGGAAAATCGCGCGTGCAAAATGATCACGAAGTTTGCATCGTTGGATCGCGAGCAAAAAATTCATTATTTCTCATTGATAAAATGTTCTTTTACGCCGGCTGATTTTCCAAAAATCACCGGAAACACTATAAGCGTATTCTCATTACACATTTACGAACACAATTTGCAAAACAACATTTCATAATAATACACAATAAAGTAAAAAGTGAAGAAAAACCAAAAAAACGTGGCATACCAACGATGAAAATTTCGCTGCATCATCGTGCAGACCACTTTCGTTCGCATTATCATAACAACGAACTTGTTTCTTTTCTTCTCTCGGTCACTGTTCCTCCATAGGCGTACGGTTGCACGGCGATTGTGTGTATGCGCGTTACAGCGGGATTTTTTTTCTTCTTGGGCACGAACAAACATTGGAATAATTTGATGACGCGGAGTGGACGATGAGATACAGAAATTTTACCGGGTATTCTAATTCGATGTGACGGATGGCTTCTTACAAAGGTGACCGACCGCTCCCGAGGTTCTCAGAATTACACACACATATATATATATACATATATAGTGGATTCTTTGTAGTTATATGCGAGGTTGGTTGTATTCACGTGTATATCCACTAGCCCCTCAGTATATTAGGCTCTAGGTGTGTGCATAAAACATACATGCGCGTGCCCGAGGCAAAGTGGTAGAGAGAGAAATTCTCGTGTGTTCCCCGGTGACTCATATGTACTTCGCTACACACACACACACACACATATATATATATATATATATATATATATATATATATATGACGATACATAGACAGTGTGACGCTACCAAGAACACACGTTTCTGTTCGAGATTGTCCACTCCACGTGACCATATTACGCATGGCGCAACGTGCCAAATGGGAAACAAAAAAAAAGACATATACATCGACGAGATAGGAAGCGCGGATAAGAATGTTTTATGTATATTTCCTGAGTTTCAACGTATAATCCTTGCAGAGGTGTTTTTACGTATTACCCATACCCAATTGGTACCCGTGCGGAAATTGAGTTTAGGCTTTGACCGGGCCCATCTTAATTTTCCCTAACTTTATTAAGGCCCTAATCTGGAAGACTCACATGGGCTATCAGTGGCCGGTCGCACTTTGCTACCGAGGGCCATTGAAGGCAAAATAACCAGGGCCTTTAAAATTGCCTCAACACGGTGCCTCATAACAAATTATTGCAGCCATATGCGCACGTGCGTACGTGTGCAGTGTGAAAAAAGAAATTGTGTTATTTCAATACATTTGAGGCTTAGAATTCTGTCGCATATTTTGACACGTTTGATCCCGCGTTGTTCCAATGAACGCACTGCATGCGCGTTGGTTCAAGGCATCACAGCTCGTCTACTAAACGCATAGTTTAATTATTATATTTAATCGATCCCGATAATTATTATGCCACAAATTCTTTAGTCAAGCAATTTATACTGATTTGCCCCTTTAATAAGCAAAGTCTAATAGTATTGGGGAAATCGCTACTAGGAAATCCACAACTATACCCCTTGAAGGCCTTTACTTGGTCTCCGTACTTAGACTATAGTTTTAGTCAACCTATCTACCCTACCATTCCTTAATAGGGGACCGGTCCGGCTGTTTTACGGAAAACCCTACTATGGAATCCACAAATAATCCATTGAAGGCCCCCAACTGTATTAGGTATACCCTGCCAATTCTCCACACGGGTAACCCTTTCCTATCACTACATACTCGCACTTCGCTAATCTAACCTAACTTCCGTTGCGCCCACAGCCGTCTTAAAGGGTTGAACCATCTCGGCACTCGAAAAAAATAGGTATATCATTTTTCCAAATTTTTCACGCGACTATTAAATATATAAAATAATTTTTAATTTTCACAAATACTGGTGGATGAAATATCTGAAGATCTACTCGGCCGATTTTTAAGAAATTTATACCACATATTCTTATTATCTAGGATCTAGCGTAGGATTTTTTTTTTTAATGGCACGCCGCGTTTATTTTTGTTTAGCAATTTTTGAAATTCACAGTTTTTGTAATAGTTTTTCTTCAAACAACTGTCTCATTTTTTTTTATTAAAAATAAAATTTCCTTATGCTACATTTTAGCTATTACCTTTTTTACAAGAATTTTAAAAAAACATCAAACGATGCCTGACAGAGAAAAAAATTCTACCATCGGCAAGGACTTTCAAAGGAGGGTCCTACTAGACTTATATCTCCGCCATTGAAGGAAAAAATGGATTTGTTTCTTTTTTAATTTGTTCATCTAACCATAATGTATTCGTAAAAAATAAAAATTATTTTATATATTTAATAGTCGTGTATAAAAAATGTTTATTTTTATACCTATTTGTTCAATCCAATTTGCAAGGCCATCAGGAAGCAATTTGCGTCAAAAATAGATTTAGAAAATTTTTTTTTCGTCCGTTGAAGCAAAAAACAATTGGGGCTTTTTTCAGATGGCTGCCATTTTGTTATCCAGGCGTTATTTAGAAAACAAGAAACGATAAGGATCCCCAAACTTAGTCTAGTTTAATAATTTATAATCCGTTTGTGTTTAAGACGAACTGGTAAGGCTGTGAAGCGCCTCGCGCTGACCAAAACACGCCGTGGATGGCTTTATTTGACGGTAGCCGGAGCCGTCATTTTGGATTTTTTCAAATAACCAAAATTGGAATTTACTATCAATTGATAGAAGAATAAAATACGTTGAAACCCATTTCCAAAAGTATTTATTTTATATTAAAAAAAAATGCCCAAAGTTCACGCATTTTTCATGCCTCACGACGGTAACTTTCCCTTAGGTCGAAGTACCGCCGGAGCTGAATCCCGGCCACCCATCCACCAGTGTCGGTTCGATACACGATTCGACCAAAAGCATGGATGTAAGAGTCCTGATTCTTTGGTAGGAACATTTTGTGCAAAGGTCACATGCGTATACCGGTATATCCTGATAACCCTTTCGCCAATTTAACCTCCGTATTCTTAAGTGCAATCATTTTTCGTTGCTTTTCATCCTCTTTGCCCCGGTAGGGTGAAGGTGAATGTTTTTCATTGAATACGAACGACAGCGACGGGGTATAAATTAATTGGCAGTTGTCAGGCGTAGGATGATGTGTGGGAATTTTGATTTGAGATGAAACGGGCCATGAATGAGAAATATCATTTTCATTGAATTTGAGTTACGAGTCGTTTAGTTGCGATTATGTGACTCATTCATTGCGCGATACAGTACTCGTAAATTGGCGCGTAAGTCTTGTTCTCTCTCTCTCTCTCTCTGTCTCTCTCTCTCTCGCTCCTCTTGCTCTCGTCGTAAAGTTTTTGTGTTGGAAATCGATGTGTCTATATATATATCACTCACTCACTTACTCACTCACTCAATCACACACATAAGATACGGGAGAATGCGTCAGAGAAGGAATAATCGGTGTTATCGTTATCGAGAATTTCGTACACGTAACTATGATGATTAATCCGGTCGTTTCTTTTTCTTCCTTGTTTTTTTTTTTTTTTTCATTTTTGATTTCTTTATTTCCATCTTCGAGTTATAATAGGCTTTTCGAGAAGGTTATCTGTGTGACTGGACGTGTTTGATCGAGGCTTTTGTGTCACCCGTTTCGTCATTCTTCCATTTTGTAGTAATGTGTGTACGGGTGTGTGTGTGTGTGTGTATCGATATATGAGTTTACATATAAACGAGCGATATCCAGATGTGCTAATAAATTGGCACACACGAAGGTAAATGTAATTCGAAGGTTGCAATCTCACGGGTTAATCCGATCGCGTGACTCGTTGGAAGTCGCGATGGATCCTTCGAGAATCCAGCCAACGACGCTCTATTTCTACCGATCGCTGTGCTTATTTTTTTTGTGTGAAAGAGATGAAAGAAAAACTAAAAACTTATACCACAGAAAAACTCGTCGACGTTCCAATTAAGGCCGTCTTCTAGTCTAGAATTTTGAAAAAATCGATTTTTTTGTTGCATATTTTCAATGTTTAGTATTTCAAGAATATACCTTCCAAAGGAAATTTGGAAATTCCAAATATTAACGGACGTCCAGAGGATTACGATCGGTCCTGAAAGTCACGCGTTCGCTCTCAGACGTGATGAACAAGCGGATTCACCGCTCTGAACTCCGAACTTCTCATCATCAAAAAAACATCAAAAGACTTCGATTTTGAAGAAGAAGGAGTATTTTATGGATCAGGAATCGCCGATTAACGAAATGTAAGTATATGTACCATTATATGACTTAGACTGCCTGAAACTGTACTCGAATCTTTAAACGCGTTTTTCTCGAAACTACTTTTTTTCGAGACGGTTGACATGATATCTCAAGTTGTAATGAACCGATTTACTTGAAATTTTTTGTGGACCTTCTCTATACACCCCTCTATCGCCCCTACCAGATTTATCGCGAAATTTTGTTACTAATTATTTTTAAAAAATCAACAATCGTGAAAAAAAACGGCAAAAAATGACCTTTTTTTTAAACAGCCGCCATTTTGCGAATTTTTTTTTTGCCTGAGGTAGGGGCTATAATGGCATCCTTACTAATTAAAAATCCAATTTTTTTTTTCAGATGACCAGGAGGGTTGGAATCATGTCAACCAGGAGAGGCCGTTTTTTTTCCACCCCCGCTTTACCAGCCTGCATCTACCAGAATTATGGATTTTTTTTTTCGCCAATTTTTTAATACAATGTCAAAGGATGAATAAATATGTGGTAAAAAGATAGATACGGAAATATTTTTTGTTTTTTTTTTTTTAATCGCATGTTGAAAAATCGCCAAATTTTGGGCCTCTAGACTAGAAGACGGCCTTAAGACGAAGCGCGAAATGACTGAATCATCGGCACGTCCAGGGAGTACCAGTCGTCAAATGAAAGCTGATATAAGAGTGCAGAGCCCTCCTAACATCAAATTGGCAGACTTCGTAATCGCTTGTAGCTTGCGATTTTTTGAAATAATAAAAATAGAACCAACTTTTCTTGCTCGGGACCCACTGGAGTAGAAAAGTGATGAAAGCTTTTTAAAGTGTTTCGCTATTTGCAAAGGATTCCGTGTACTAAACGACAAAGCAGATCGACGAGTTGCTCTTATAGAAGAATTTACATTAGGCTATTACATATGATGAAGAACAGAAACAGTATCTGCTGTTAGTCGTAAGTGAACATCGGAAAAACATGCCAAATTTCAATATCAGTACGATTGCACATGCTATAAAGAATTAAGATAAAGTTACATTGTTATAAAAAGTATAGACAAATTTGTATTCCGCCAAATAGTTTGAAAAAAAATATAAATAATTCAATTTCATTCATTTTCAGAATAATTTTCTTTAAACCCAGGTAGCGACCTCTAAATATTTTCCAATTACAAAGAGCCTTTACGATATTTTTTTTTCTCTATTAGTCACAATTTGATCGGATGGCCCGCAAAAAAATAAAATAAAAAATGGACCACTCTAATATACACACATATATATATATATATATATATATATATGTGTCTCCTCGGTATGTATGCACGATGTACATAGATATGCATTATCGAGTTAGGAGATTCGAAGCGAAAGGGATGACTCGATATCCCGCTATTAGTCGTCTCGTTGTTCTGACCTCTCGCTTTTGTTAGTCCGTTATAAGAGGATGACGGCAATCACGACGAATGACAACAACGAATAGTCGATATAGTTCACCGAAGCAGCTACGATGTGCTCATAGCTAACAGAAGAAAACGCAACTCGGACGAAGCCCCCTCCGACGACTGGCTATAGATACGTCGTCGTCGTCGTCGTCGTCGACGACGAAACGACGACGACGAAGACGGAAAACGAAGCGATAACTCTCTGGTGGGCTGGCGCGTGACGCATGCGGAAACCCTCGGTGTCTATATGCCCGTATGGTATCGCTCTCATTCGTTGCAGCTAGCCACGCTTTTTTGGCTCGTGCAAGCCTTGTAACGACGATGCGAGTGTTTCACGCTTGCAGCTACGTTTCTCTTTTCTGTCTTTCTCACTTGTCGACTTTTGTTATTGTTTTGATTTATATTACTAACGACACTTTACACAAGTCTCAGCAGTTAGGTATTATTGTGTTATATTTTACTATTTTGATGGTGGAGTGTTGGAGATAGCACGTGCCTGTGCGGAAGAATAAAAGAGTCAGAGAGTAAAGGAAACGCCGCGAATTAAATAACAATTTTTCAACGTATCATCGCAACGTTGTGCTCGTGGAGATGAAAACTACGAAGCGACAAATCGAGTGCCACGTGTCGGTGGATTATTATAAGCGAGCAAAAGTGCGCAATACCAATTGTTGGATTGCATCAGTGTGTGTGGCGAAAAAGGAGGAGGAACGGAGAGAGGGGAGAGAGAGGGAGAGAGAGAGAGAAAGAGAGAAAGAGTGAGGGAGGGAGGGAGGGAGAGAAAGAGAGAGAGAGAGAGAGAGAGAGAAAGAGAGAGAGAGAGCCATCAACTCGTGTGCATTACGCAGTGTTGCACATAGTATTCATTGTCGAGTGTCTCAAACCTAAACGCCGTCCTGATTATAATTCCAATTCACCAGAAACCCCCCTCCCCCCACAAGCATTTAAGGCCTTAAGCCACTCTAGAGGCCAAAAAGACGGGCATATTTTGTGATTTCTTTTTCAGCGAAATCATAAAATAAATTGGAATTACAAAATAGGGGTTTTATTATACACGTAATTGACTATACAAAATTATTATTTCACAGCGATACATGTTAAAATGGCGACTGTGCAGCATTTTTCCGATGACGCCTTTATTTCTGGAAGGTCAACGGCCGGACCAACAGCTCCTATAATTTTTTAATTATAATGAGACACTAAAGTTTTTTCGATTATATATAAGAATAGCTATAGGAGTACGTAGGATTTTCGATATATTGTTTTTTGTCATAATGGCGCATTTCTAAAACAAAAGGATAAAGTGCCATGAGAAAATCGTTCAGAAAATTGTTTATAAAAAAAGGAACTATGCAATATAATTTCCTACCTAGTGCCTCAGAAAATGTAATTCTAAATATACAGTTAAAATTTCAAGTGAATCGGTTGAAATTTGTTTGAGTTATGAGTCCGAACGACTTGAAAAATGTAGTTTTGAGATAAACGCGTTTAAAGTTAGTAGAAAGTCACGACACGAATCAAGAGGGCTTGCGCTAGAATTCGAAAATCGAGTACTTAGAGATTTTTCACACCCATAATCTTTTGGAATATAATTTTATAGGTACTTGGGTACATTTTAACAAAAAAAAATCGATTTTTTTTTAATCCTAGAGTGGCCTAAGGCCTTAAAATCGCGGAAAAATACGATACCAAAGTGCACCGAATGAGGAAAAATCCCGTACCTTTGTGCGATCGATAATACCGTAGAAAATTAAAAAAAACTATTTTCACAATTGCAACAAGTTTGGCCAAAGTGACTCATTGTTGGGTTCGACCGTGTCACAAATTTTCCGACTGCAAACGCATTGTATAAAATATTCACAATAGTTACAAAGTACCCCTTGAGCGCGCCTATAGGACTGAAGAAACGAAGAAAAAAAATCAAATAAAAGCTCGATACAAAATAAAATTTCAACGATATCATTCGAAGAAAATAATTCTGACAAAACGGAAACTTCAATAATACTGGCGGGAGAAGTACCTATGCTTCGGCGAACTTTGCTCTGTTATATAATAAGATTGAAAAAAATATAATGAAACTGTAAACATACTACGCCGTAACGTCGCTCGTTTCTATGATACCATTGATTACGATATCGCTATTAGAAGTACTGTACACACGCACGGTTACTCATTATATCCAAAGACATGTTTATGTGGCGCGTGTGCCTCGGTTAAATTATATTACGATTATTGATAAATTGAGAAAGGTTTGAGCAACGAAAGTTTTTGCCCTAAGATATCGAATATATATATATATATATATATATATATATATATATATATAATATTTATATATTATAATTTTTATTATATTTATATTATTATTATTATCATTATTATAAAAATATTATTATAAATAATATTATAAATAGAATTATTTATAATATCAATAATATTATTAATAATATATATATATATATAGAGATTATTAATATTTCGGGAAAAAGAGCATATTTCATTAATATTTTGGGCAAATTAAAATCGTCCATACCATGAGATTGACGTTTTTCTTTTGCCCAAAATATTATTAATCACCGAGAAATTTATATTTTAAAATTTCAGCTATCCCTCTCGTATGTCACGTGCTACAGCTTCTACTTCGTCTTAACATCCTCGTCACTATTATGAACATTAAAATTAGCTATTAAATATTATTATTATTATAACAGTATCACTATTATTATTATCGGCTTCACAATAGTTTCTGTTATTAACCCTAGAATGGTAACCTTATTTTTTTTTACCTATTATGGTAACCTGGGGTGATAAACCACCCCAATTTTGAAAAATTCATATCTCCGGTAAAATTTCACGAAAAGGGTTCAACTTGGGCTCATTCTTTTCGTTTTTTAATACAGAATCACGTAGGCCTACCGCGATTCCGCTTGAAGTAGGAAAAGTTAGTAAAAAATGAGGTAAAAGGGTGAAAAACATGAAAAATTCGTAAAAATGACTTTTTTATTGAATTTGCAATATCTCCGTTGATTTTTAACGAAACTGAATAAATCCAACGGCATTATAAAGTGAAAGCATACAGTTTTGAGACAGGGTGGTTAGTTTTACTCGATTTTCGAAAAAAGTCTATTTATTCCGGGAATCGAAGTCTGGGAATTTAAAAGAAGTCACGAGGTACTAGTCTGGGAATTTAAAAGAAGTCAGTCGTAAACGTGAGGCAGGGAGAAAGGGCGCGAGATTTAAACTCGCCTGGGGTGGTTTTTCACCCCAGGTTACCGTTCTAGGGTTAATATCATTGTCACCGTTGTGCAAATGTTACTTGAACTTTCCATTCGAAAATTTATGACGAACACGATTCATACGTATATGTAAATTCTAATGTGAATTTGTAAGAACATTATTTTTTCTCTCGTAGTTGATAATATTTTTACAATAGCCCTCGTTATGGCTCCAAACAGTTCGTCTCGCGCAAACAATTATACGATAGAATCGAATACGCGTCACGGGCGTATATACAAGTATGGACAAACACCGATACGATGTTATCAGCAAATATAACAGTTTCGCTAATTTGGCTATGGGGGATAAAAAAATAAAAAGAAACTTCAAAATTTACGTCAGTCGATAATCAGGCCCGGAATATCGTACGTGAAGAATCGATCTTATTTTTATTTTGCCATCCGAGCTGTTCTCGAAATCGATGTTTTTTTTTTCGTGCGTGAGTCTTGCCTGGCAGAGTTTTCCCGATCGTCGCGGAAATACGTGCGAGGTTATTCCCGCGCTTTTTTTTTATCGGACAGACATTCACATATACATACATTAATAAGCGCACTTGACGAAACTCGAACGCTCCTCGTCCTGGTAACTCTTTCCGCGTAAATTACACGCCAATGCCAATAACAAATGCAAATGGCAAGTGTTGGCGCTCACTATGCAATTGAACGTGAGAAAGAAGTGCGTCCCCGACACAACGACAACAACAAAAAAAAAATACACATGCAAATCGGTAATTCCCACGTGCGCTTACGGCAAATTCATTTTTGCGACACGTTTGTCGCGTGTGACTCACGAGCAAATCCGATTCGCGTTAGTCAATCAGATGAGATCTTCCGCGTGTGCACAGGTGGAAGAGAAAATCGTTGCAAAAGAATGCTCATATACACCCTTGGCCAAAAGTTTGGGGCACCCTGCAATTTTTCTTTCCGGACAAAAAATTGAATATCTCAGCCAAAAAAAATCGCAAACCAATTTACCAAACGGGGTTTTGAGGAAAGTCAAGTCAGCTTCAATTTGCTTTTTTAATTTTATTTTTTCGATTTTTTTTGTGCCCGGTACGTCGTTTTGAAAACGACGTTCGCAAAGTCGTTCGCAGGACTTCGGAAAAATAGAAATTTCGCTATTTAGTGAAATGATCTTCAAAAAGGGAAGTGTTAGCTTTAGTTTCGTTTTTTTTTAATTTCCAATTTTTTTTCGCCGAGAAATTTAGTTTTTCTTAAAAAAAAACGCAGGTTTCCGTAAAGCCGGCATAGTGCAGCGTATCGTGAAAACTATGAGGTTGAGAATATTTGTCCTAAGGACTAAAAAGTTTTGTTTTATTATTTTGGAGTTGTTAAATTTTTTTCAGATTTTTTTGGCAACATTCGTTTTTATCGCTAGTTTTGGTTGATCGTCGACGATTAATCTAACTAATTTATTGCCGTTACTTTGAAACGAAGATGAATTGAAGATGAACACGGCCTACTGAATATTTTGTACATCGGACTATCATCAAAAAATGACTTTTACACAAATATACTTGCGTTTATATGGAAAGAAAAGAAATCCACTTGTATCAACAATTTTTTTTTCATTCACCACCGTATCAATACGAAACACTAAATTATTTAATTATCTTATTAACTGCGTACTCGTTGGTTCGATGAAATAAATCATTCCCCAAAGTGACGCAATAATCGATTTTTTTTTTCAATACAAAATTTATTGGCCCTTATGACGGATTGAGTCGTACCAAGACATTTCTTTTTTCATTTCTTTCATTTTTTTTTTTTTTTACACGTGGACATATCTGCACGCGTACCTTCTCGTTTCTATAATAACGTAATAGATAGATAAGCGAGTGGATAAGAGAGCGCGACTGTCGGGGAACTACGCGCGCGTGGCAATGCTCGTTACGTAACGAGTTCGCCGCACAATGTATATGCGGCGGGGCTCTCGTCACGTGGCCGCGTAATACGCCGACGCGAATCATCTACGTGTATTACACACATGCACACATACGATCAATCGCTAACGCGCATTTAACGCTATAGTAACCAATCGAGAAGGAGAGAGAGAGAAGGAGAGAGAGAGAAAGAGAGAGAAAGAGAGAGAGAGAGAGAGAGAGAGAGAGAGAGAGAGAGAGAGAGAGAGAGAGAGAGAGAGAGAGAGAGAAACGAACGAGTGTGTGCAGACGTTTGTGATATTATTTTGTCAATATATTATTTACTTGAACGACGAAAAAAGAAGAAAAAAGAAAAGAAATCTGAATTCAATATTTATCGAAAACATATAATCGATTGGTCGAACGATTTATATATTTTCGCAAAAGGGGACAAAAATAAAAGAAAACTATCCGTGACAACATCATGATAATGCGAAAAGCTTTTCTATGCAAACGATCTTTGAACTTGTGATAAAAATACGATTCACTATTTTACGAGAGAAAAGCCGACTTTACGCAAAGCTCGCTGAAGTGTTTGCTAGTTTATCTTATACGAAATATATATATTGGGTGAAGTAAAAAGTTCTGAGCGCTTTCCGCTAGATGTCTTTAGCGAGCCATATCTCACGATGTATACATCGCATCGGGCCATACTATACGGCAATTTAAAGGTGACATTACGCTTCAAAAAAAGTTCTTTGACAGTTTTGTGTTTGGTGAAGCCAGTTGTGTGTTACAGCGTTCCAAAATGGAGGTAAAAAAAGAGGAAATTCGATACATTCTTCAGTACCACTACGACCAAAAAAATTTGTGCTGTTTATGAACCCAATACAGTATCGAATGCAACGGCAAAGCGGTGGTTCCGACGATTCCGTTCTGGCAATATGGACGTCGAAGATGAGGCACGCTCTGGTAGGCCAATCGTCGAAAATGTCGATAAAATCATGGAAATCGTCGAGTCGGATCGACATGTGAGCACTTATTCCATTGCCCAGGAACTGAAGATTAGCCAGAAAACCGTTTGGAACCATTCGCATAAGGCTGGTCTCAAGAAGAAGCTCGATGTATGCGTGCCACACGAATTGACGCAAAAGAACCTTTTGGACCGAATTGATGCCTGCATTTCTTTGCTGAAACGTAACGAAATCGACCCATTTTTGAAGCGGATGATGACTGGCGATGAAAAATGGGTCACATACGAGAACAACAGCCGAAAAAGATCGTGGTCCAATGGCGGTGAGCCGGCCCAAACGATCGCCAAGCCCGGATTGACGACCAAGAAGGTTTTGCTGTGTGTTTGGTGGGATTGGAAGGGAATCATCCACTATGAGCTGCTCCCATCGGGCCAAACACTCAATTCGGACCTCTACTGTCAACAACTGACCAGATTGAAGCAGGCGATCGACCAGAAGCGGCCAGAATTGGCCAATAGGAAGGGTGTTGTGTTTCATCAAGACAACGCCAGGCCGCACACATCTTTAACGACGCGCCAGAAGCTCCGAGAGCTTGGATGGGACGTTCTATCGCACCCGCCGTACGGTCCAGACCTGGCACCAAGCGATTATCACCTTTTCAAGCATTTGCAAAATTTTCAAATGATGGTACCAAACTGGCCTCAAGAGAGGCTTGTGAAAATGAGCTGGTCAAGTTTTTTACCAATAGGAACGAGGACTTCTTCAATCGCGGAATTATGAAATTGCCTTCAAAATTGACAAAAATTATCGAACAAAACGGCGCATATTTGATCTAATTCGGATAATCCTAACTATGTTAATTTCATCGTCGAAATAAAGCGAAAAAACGCTGACAACTTTTTACTTCATCTAATATATATATATATATATATATATTTACAGGGCGGCCTAGGTAGTGTTTACCACAAGGACAATCTAGATGCCTCGTATCAATATATCTATCCGAATCACCCTTCATATATGTTCAACAATGTTTTTTCGTTTTCGAGAATTTTCAAATTTCTTTGCGTTTTCCTGCAGTATAGGTTTTTATTTTTTTTCCACTTTTCTGTACGCACTCTTCTCTTAGAAGTTTTTTTCAAAGCAATCGGGAGTCATATAGACTAGATGCTCTCCAATTTTTCAAACCTTCGAAGAAAATCTAAGGCACTTCCTTTAGTGTTCAGCCCGAAAAGTGACGTCCAAATGGAAAATCTAGATGCCTATGACGTTGAAGTGTGCATCGTTGGAATGTAACGATTATCTTTTTGTCTTCAATTTTCCATTTCTTCTTTTTCATAGTCATGAAAAGTCTTCTTTTTGAAAATTAAATTCGAAAATCTCCAATAAGACTATGTGGAAACATTTAAATTATTGTTGCAGCCTAAAACAGCAAAAAAAAAAAATTGGAGCATTTAAAAATAATTAATTATACCGTTGCGTTCCAACGATGCAAACTTCAAAGTCATAGATGCCTCGTGTCAATATCTATATGGATCACCCCCCGCCCCCTCCATCTATGTTCTAATAATCTTTTTTTTACTTTTTGAGCCAAAAAAAGCACGTTTTTATTTTTCTTTTCAGTGTATGTACTTTCTTTGTGTGTTTTTTCTTCACTTGTGCTATCGTTACAAAGTGCACTGTTAAGAAATAAATAAATTACCGACCGAACACTAACGTAAGTGCCTCAGATATATGATAAATATATATATATATATATATATATATATATATATATATATATACAGAGGTGGGCAAACAAAAATGCTCGTGTACGTCTTTTGTGGCATTGATCCACATTGCTGCCACACTCGTCGACTCTCGTCGACTTTACAGAGTCATTCCGGCGGCTCAAAAATACCGATCTATAGTGATAACTAAATCAGGAGCGTAAAGGGGTTATTTGGGTTTGAAAATTTCAAAAAACCCATTTTTTCCAAATTTTATTATCTGTACAATATGTCTAGAATATTCTCCCAAAGTTTTAAGTCAATCGGAGTAAAAGTCTAGGAGAGAGAGCCTTTGGGAATTCCCCCCGTTGGGAAAGACCGGCCCCGAGCGACGCAGGTATACGCATTTTTCTCAAAATACTATTTTTGATGTCGGTGGACACGATTTCTCAAAAACTAATGCACCGATCTTATTGAAATTTTGCACACTTCTTCAAAATAGCATTGACTAGTGATTGAACGAAGGTTTTTTTTTTCGATTACAACTAATTTTACAAGGCTATACGTAGTGTAAATTGTACCAAAAATTGAACTATTTTGCATACAACTCGGCCAAAAATTCAAATTTTAATTTTTTTTTTAAATCCTTCGTTCAATCACGAACTATACTTATCTACTAATAGAAAAAAATTGGTTTTGTCATTTCAGATAAAGCTATCATGAGTTATCCTGACCACCACGAGGACACTTTTTTTTTAGGGGTATCCGGAAACCAGGTCCCACCGGCTGAATTTCCCAAAATTTTGGATGAAATTTAAAAAAAATATTGTTCAAATGTTGCTCTTTTATGTGCGTGACATTTTGAATAAAATGATTTATATATTATATTACAAAAAAATAGAGAAAATATGCTTTTTTTTGTGGCTTCGAAATCCACGTAACCCCTTAAATGCAGAGATTCTCGAATGTATCGACTCTCCTCAAATTGTGCGTCGTGACCAACCAAGATAAACAATTCTATTCTCGTGTATTTTACGTCTTATCGCAAACAAATGAGTACCCGCGTTAATAATAATAATAGAAATAATAGTAGTATCAATTAAATTATGCTATAAGAAGACTCGAATGAATATTACGATAAGAATAAAAATAGCAATGAAAAAAAAATTACAAGCTAACAATAATAATAATAATAAAAATAAAAATATCATGAATAAATAATAATGGCAAAACCATCTTGGTCTCGACGAATTCTAAATCGAGGACACACGCATATAAATATCGTTTGCTCCGTTCTCGTAGAACGTAGCAATAAATTTTTTATTTATTTAACTATTCGCCTGTCGTTCCAGGGTCTCGTCATTTTAAATTTCCAATAAACATTTCATTCGAAATCGTTTGTACGATGGAAAAGTCAATCAACGTGACATTTATCGTTGCAACAAAAGGCCCAACCGTCAAATATATATTTCGACGGGAAACTGTTGAACAAGAAAAAAACGTTTTTCCTCATAAAAAAAAAATCCGACGCCTCTTATCCCCAGAGTTTGTTGCGAAACGAAAATAAAACGTATCGTAAAAATCAATCATGGAATATTTTCCGCAAGTTCCCCTTGCTGAGCAAACACGACGCGAACATACGAAAATATAATTGTCCCTTATTTTTTCCCTATTGCGTAATCCTTACTTTATATTTACTTATTCTACATGGACAAGCTTATAACTTGCTCAATTATATCCGATTTATTATAAAGTATAACATAATATTACCGAATCGCGAGTCTGCATTGGACAACTCGGATCCCGGGGGATTTCGAGTATTGTTCCCATGTATGAATCGAGGCGCGGTATGAATCGAAGCAAGTTTTTTCAGTGACAATGAGCATTGTAAGCGAGTTAATGGATACGCGCAAGTGTTGGAACTATACACGAGCACCTCGGGTTCTCAAACTATGTAAATTTTTTGTCAATTTACGTGACACACGTAGATCCATAAAAAAAAAAATATGTTATATACATTACGCTTTGATTGCTAATTGCTTGTGAAAATTGCTCTAATTTAAACCTTTCTTTCATTAAAAAATATCCCTGTATTTATATTACTAATATATATATATTTTTTTTTTTAAAGAAAGAAAGGTTTAATTTAGAGCAATTTTCATTTGTCCTTTTTATTAAAACTTCAATATAACGATTTTTTTTTTTTTTTGGAACATGACCTCGATATAACGAACTTTTTTGCTCTTCTCTAGAGATTCGTTATATCGAGGTTCGACTGTATAGTCTACCGTAGAAAGTAGGTGCACACTCTCGTGTCAAACTGAACTGCCTCTTTACCGTTAATCCCATCGGTGCGAGGACGCACACGTGTGTAGATATGTTTGTGTCGTCACTCGAGTATTCATTACGAAGGAATGTGAGACGACGATAAACGTTGGATATACAATTTCATGATTATTAACGTGTTCGTATCGCATAGTTATTGGTCAAAAAGGGACGAGTTTAACGGGGTGCCACGGTATAGTTATCAAAAGTGGGCCAAGTTACGCCTTTTTTCCCCTGTACAGACTCTACGTGTATATATATATATATTAATCTATCTATACACATACACCTGAACGCACACACATCGAAAACAAAGAAACAAGATGCACGATATCAATTTACCTGGGCAGTGCAGGTGAGTATCCAGCAAATTGGATCTCAATTTTATAATGTACAATTTTATTTTAAAAAAAAACATATATATATATAATGGACAAGTAATACGAATTCGCATATTATATATATGTATAGAATATAAAAAGAGTCAGTTATGCATGCCGATAAAATTATATTCTGCCCTAAATGATCTTATTACAAGTGCCTCAATAATTCATGCAACGATATATATACTCGATGAAGTTTTCACAAACGTTACGGTGTTGAAGTATACACCTTTTTTACATTTTACTTTATATATTTTTATTATTAAAAAATAACGATTTTTCATAGATTTGTATCGTAGATAAATAAATATATTAAATTCAATAAAATTAAGTTAAAATTAATTAAAATAAGCGGAAAAAAATATAAAAAAAAATTTCAAAGCTTTTTGTAGGCAAAATCTGTGAAAGAAATTTAAAAAATCAAAAAATATTAATATTCATTGCATACCAACGATGCAAATTTCAACCTCATCAAACGTTCGAATCCCGTTTCGTATAATTGTCCCATAATTACCGTAACCATAATACTAATAATAATAAATATTGATATTAAATAGTAATATCGACATATACAATAATATTAAATAATACAATAATATTAAATAGTAATATCGACTGTAACAACAGACACAATAATAATAATAATAATAATAATAATAATAAACAATGAACAGTAACAACGATAATAATAAATTGCTATTGTTTAACTTGTATATGAATAATAATAATGATAATAATAACAGCCCACAGGTTATTGGTTCGAAGGTCGCGATCGGTTTGCTGCCCTTCGCATTCGCGAGGGACCGTGAAAAAACGATCACGTATCATACATAGCTTTTTATTCAAATGGATGCGTACGTGTAATATACGTGCGCGTTTCGGGATGTGTAGAAGCGATTATGTATCGAGGCATAAAAACCCGTGCCTACCAATAAACGTATGTACGTGTCCCACGTGTATACACGTATATGCTTAATTCATACCACATAGTCATTCACGTATGTATAATATTTACGTACGTACACGAGGAGCGCGCGCATGTGTCGAGAGTTTTGCAAATTGGGCCGTGGCCCACTTCTTCGCGAGTGAACGCGCGTGAGCCTCACACACACGGGTACAAGTTTTCTCGCAATGGAGTGCTACGCAAAACGTGAGTAGGCACAAATACACAAGAGAATTGCGTATACAGAGGAACACACACAAGTATAAGATCGTTGAGAGAGACCCCGGTTGAGTGTAATAAGCGAGAAGGTAAAGAAAGGGGGGGGGGGGGGGTGGCGCGCGCAATGCCGGTTTATCGACGCGGAGGTGGAAAAACGTGCATCGTTTGACGCACGGTAGGAGAGAACGCGCGAAATATCCAGATCGAAGTGCCAATGGAGAGGGTTGGAGGCTCGAGTGAAGCAGCGGAAAAAAAAAAAAGAAGGCGCAAGCGAGTTACTTGGCACGTTCGTTTATAGTCCGTGCTTTACGCCTGTCTGAACGAGACAGGCCGACGACGCTCGGCGGATCATCAGCGGGAAGAAGCGTTAAACGCGAGTTTGCAGAGGTTCGGGCACGCATGCGGGTTAAGCGCCCTTCTGATAGGTGGCTGCTTCCTCTTGCGCCAGGAGAGCGCGATTTACGGCGAGATTGCACGTGCCCGAGCGCCCTCGCGTGGAGTGGGGGAATACCGTTTCGTCAGCCGAGTGGAGGGGGGGGGGGCGGTACAAGGCGGCTGAGTGGGGGACATTCCCCCTGGCGAGAGCGCTCTAGCGCCACGTGCATTCGCTCACGCCGCTCCGCGCGAGCCGGTGCATCGCACTGCGAGAGAAACAAGCACAGCTTACACACGGCATTGACTGCGCTGACAGACCCACCTCGTGTTGGAGGATGAAAGCTCTCTCTCTCTCTCTCTCTCGCTCGCGCGCCAGAGCAAGAGAGAGGGGGGCATGTTTCAAGTTCAGGGCGAAGAATTCTTTCAACTTTCGTCCGTCTTGTTTTTGCTGCTTCTCTTTTCTCACGGCTCGGAGGAAAGAGCCATTTTTCAGCTTGGCTCGCGAAGACTTTTTTTTCTTGCTCTCGTGCTCACTCCCAATTTAGAAATGACGCTTTCTAATTTTCGTTTGCTCAAGGTCATCGTTTGAGTCAGACGGGACGGATTATGAGACTCGTTACGATCAGAAGGTAAACAGGGGGTTTTTTTTTGTCCATTTTCGCTTTTTTTTTCTCTCACTCGTATGGGTTTGTTTTTTTTTTTTTTGCACAAACTTCACGGTCAAAAATCGATGTGATTTTTTCTTTCTTTCTATCTAATATTGCCGAAAATTGCGTAATTTTTGCGCTTATTCGTTGCTAAGCCTAGTGAAGAACCAATAAAACGTTTCCTTCGGCGATTTCGACGAAACGCTTCGAAGTTGCGCGAATTTCGCATGACGCAACACGTTTCCCACGAAGCGAAACGTCACGGGGACGCGTGGCCTGTTCAAGGCAACGTAGAGAACGCGACTATCGATAGTTTCGGGCTTCGTAAACTATGAGAATAATATTTCGAGTTATTGACGAAAAGATATGAATTTTTGTTGTTGCAATTTCCTTCTTGGAAATTTCATGGAGTTGCGGAGAGATTTTGGATATGAAAGTCAAAATAACGCTTCGGTTTATTTCGATCGAAAAAATCGAGCATTTATTTTATTTTGAAACTCGCGAGTGAAGAGAATTTTGAAGTTAAGAAAAACTTTATTAACTTCATTTTTTCGTTCGACTGTTGACTCTCGTGCATTCGAAGATTCTTTTTTCAAAAAATCGTCCTTTGAATTTTCTTGTTTAAATATATTTCCTTCATGAAAAATTTCGAACACAATTTTATCGAAAAATAATTGATATTTTTCTTTTACATATTTATTATAATTTAAAAATTATAATGTAATTTTTAAATTATAATGTAATTTTTCATTCAAATTATTTTTGAATGAATTTAAAATTATAATGTAATTTTTAAATTATTTTTAAAAAATAATTTAAAAATTATAATGTAATTTTTCATTCAAATTATTTTTGAGTGAAATTACATTTATTTGAATATCGCGTTCGAATAAAAAATAACAATGATATGTAAGAAAAAATTAATCACGTCGAAATTCTTATAAAGTGGTTGGCAAAAAAAAAAATCCAAAGTGGTTGAGTGAACGGGGGAGCACGTGTACCGAAGCCCGAAAGGAAAAATGCCGCGTGAATTTTGTGAAATTTTGCGTGTGTCAATGTTGCCAGAAATTCGCGAAACGCGGACGAGAGAGCAATACAGGAAAAAAAAACAAGTAACGAGAAAAAAAAAAGCGAACGTAACGTTATATTTAAAATGGGATAATAATGAATGCTCACCAATCGTTAAATGTTCTTCCAAACGCGATCTCACGCCTATAACGCAATCCACTTTGCCCGATTTCTCTTGAATCCTCGTTTCCTCGAAGATAAAAAAAAAAAAAGAACGCAAGAAAATGTCGTCAGGGCGTCGTGACCGTTGTGTCAGAAACAAACGAAGATATAAACAACGAACGACAGTCCGAGAGACTACAGCACGTGTCACACTTAACGGCGCAAAGTTGCAGGTGCAACGACGTCCGAAACGTTAAAGAAATCGAGAGCACAGGCCACCAAAAATCCGTTGAAACTGCCGAGCCTCGAGCGAGGATCGTTTCTTTTTTTCAATTCTTTTTTTTTTAATTTTTTTTATTTATTATTACTCGTCGGAAACTCGCGACACAAGGTTCAACGCGAACAAAACGCAACGAAAAATCCTCTCGCTGGCGAAACAAAGTGATATTTTGTTTTTTCTTTTTTTTTTCTCTCTCTCTCGATTTTCGCGTATCTTGCAAAGAAACTTTTGTCACTTCAACATTTGTCGCTGTAATCCAAACAAAAGTTTTGTGTTTTCAATTGTTGGGGTGAGAGAACGTTCGTAAAACACGATGCTCGATGTAAAAACAAAGGGACACGACGAAAGAGATTTACTCGTTCAACAGAGAGAGAGAGAGAGAGAGAGAGAGAGTGAGAAAGAGATAGAGCGAGGAACGATAGGAACACCCACTCGTCACGATGTCGCGCTGCGAACTGACTCGATGCCGCGTGAGGCTCTGGTACTCCGTGTGTCTCTCGCCTCCGTTCGTCCTCCTCCTCTTAACCCCCCCGCCCCCCTGCGCCGCCGTCTTACCGCGGCACGCAACTCCCAATGTCGACGAGTAAGTCCGCCGCCGCCGTTTGTCCGTACATCCGCGGCTATAACGCGCGGCGTGTATGTTAAAAAAACGCTAAAATACACTTTACCGTCCGTGTCTATATATCTGTGTGTGTGTATGTGTGTTCGTAACTCGGTTTAAACGTGTGCGCCCCCGTGTCTTTAGTAATATACACGAATTGTACGCGAGATTACCGACTCTTGTGCTCGTCTCTCGTGCCGGTGAACGACTGCGAGTGCGACGAGCTCGTGCGTCGTATGGTGGGGAGGCGGCCTATCACGGGCAGGGGGGGGGGGCGGTTCAAGCGCTTCTAGCGGGCAATTCGGGTCGGTTAAGGATTTTCTACACGAAAATTGAAATATTTGTAAACAGTTGAAATTCATATGGCTGAGTGATTAATTTAGGATGCATTAATTGTCCAAAAATCAATCGGTTTTGCAACATAGTTTTGGAGATTTTTAATGTTGAGTTGAACCTTTATTTGGTAATACACATGACACATCGTAAACATTAATTATAGGGCTGCAGGGATAAGAGTAATACTGAGATTTAGATTTTTTTTAACCGAGCAGTTTTTAGTAAAAATTTAATAAATTTTTTATTTTAATAAATTTATAATTTAATAAGTTAATAAATTTAATAAATTTATTAAAATTACAGTGTTGGCAATAGCGTGTTAAATCTACTTCGTTTATCAATAAAACTCGAAATCTTGCAGCCGAGGAACGGTATCGAAACTCCTTAAGGTCTTAGGCCACTCTAGAGGCCAAAAAGGGCATATTTTGTGATTTTTTTTTCAGCGAAACCATAAAATAAATCGGAATTACAAAATAGGGGTTTTATTATACACGTAATTGACTATAGAAAATTATTTTTTCACAGCGATACATGTCAAAATGGCGATTGTGCAGCATTTTTCCGATGATGTCTTTATTTCTGGAAGGTCAACGGCCGGACCAACAGCTCCTATAATTTTTGAGTTATGATGAGACACTAAAGTTTTTTCGATTATATATAAGAATAACTATAGAAGTACGTAGAATTTTTTTGATATATTGTTTTTTTCAAAATGGCGTATTTCTAAAACAAAAAGTATAAAATGCCACGAGAAAATCGTCAGAAAATTGTTTATAAAAAAGGAACTATGCAATATAATTAAAAAAAATCCTACGTAGTGCCTCAGAAAATGTAATTCTAAATATCCAGTAAAATTTTTAATCGAATCGGTTGAAATTTGTTTGAGTTATGAGTCCAGCCGACTTGAAAAATGTAGTTTTGAGATAAACGCGTTTACAGTTAGTAGAAAGTCAGGACATGAATCAAGAGGGGTTGCGCTAGAATTCGAAAATCGAGTACTTAGAGATTTTTCACACCCATAATCTTTTGGATTATAATTTTATAGGTACTAAGGTACATTTTTAACAAAAAAAATCGATTTTTGGAAAATCCTAGAGTGGCCTAAGGCTTTGAGGGATCATTCGAGTGTAATTTTTTTTTTAAATCGTTTTTTTTTTGCATTATCCAAAAATGTGGACTTTCATAAACATTCTGTTAAATTTTGATGGCGAAATTCGAATTATTCCGGTCGCTACATCCTTTTTTTAATAAAAGGGATTCGACCAGTTGCTTCAGACCTCGCGTTGGTGCACGACGTTTTTCTCGAAACGTCTTTTTTTTTATAACGGTGGAAGATTTCAAACGAAGAGTTTTCAAGCTATCCGTCTGAAATTTTGCCACATCATTGTTTACGCCATTCCTTAACGTCATACGGAAGCGTTTGTTTTTTATTTGAAAATTTCACATTTTCTTTCGAACGAAAAAATGTCGAAAAAAGGCCCAATTTGGCACTTAATTTTGAAATGGCCGTAATTTTGTTAATTTTCATCAAAAATGAAAAATACTCCGTACGCCTCTACAGTTTTTCATACACGGAGAGAATTAAAAAGTAATTTTTGTCGTGAATTTCACGGTAAAAATTACCGTGATATATTTCAATGTGGTGACAAGTGAGAAAAGCATAATATTTCATATGCGACAAGTTTTTTTTAACTCACGTTACAGAAAATTTCAAATACGTAGCTAAAATTTTACTATACAAGAAGGGTAGCGCGCACGATAACTTTTACCGAGAGCACAATACATTTTCCCATAACACTCATTAAATATTATAATAAATCTTAAAATAACTGTTATAAAGAAGATACTTTTTTATAGACATTTTTGAAAGGCACAAAATAATAAAATGCACAGTAAAATTTAGCTGATATTATATATTTTTTAAATTTAAGTTTTGCGTATTTTGTTACACATGAAAATTTACTAGAAAATCTGGTAAAATTTTCTATCTGAAGAAGAAATTTTATTTTATTTTCGTGAAAATCTGTGTTTTACTCAGTAATAATAAGCGAAGTTTCAGGGTTGTCATCTGGTTACCGTTACTGCACGATAATTTTTAACATTTAATTCTCTCCGTGTACTGATTAATAATCTTTATTGAGTTTTCCAATGATTGCTATTAATTCATCGTTAAAAAAAGGCGATACTCGTCATTACTTTAATTAATTTCTCGTCGATTTATTTGAAACTTAGTATAATCAATCGCTTGATCCTAAATCTTGATGATATAATATTTTCCGAATTTACGGTGATTTAGTTCCATTCGTTTTGCAACCATTAACGTCTGCAGAAGCTGTTTTCCCATAAGCGACCGTGTTAAATTCACATGTTTATAATTACTAAATTATATAGTGAAAAATTCGAAAATAATTCAAGTATTATTGTATTCCATCAAGAGCCCTCATTCCCCAAATTTTCAAGAATTCTGTCGTTTTTTAAACATCCATCCAGTAATACCTCAAACGAAACATCTTTTTTTTTTATCAAGTAAAAGACAATTAGCTGGGGAATAGAGTTGTCGGGCAAACCAATCGAGTTTAGCACGAATCACTAAGGATATTCCCACCCGAATCGTCCATTCTTCCTCTTTATTTCTTGCGGCGACGAAAATAGAGCAAGAAAAAAAAAACAAAGAAGAAAAGCTCGATAAATCGATTTTGTCGATAATGCTATCGAAGTCAAAGAAATTACATTAGCCGATAATCCTCTACGATAATACTATTGAAATGTCCCGGCGTGTCGCAACACACCGGCAATTTCTTTCTGTCGCAGGAAGTGTCTCGTTTCATTATCGATTTTCCGCAATTTCCATTGCTACCACCGATCCTCATTATCCCCCGGCTCGCGGCGCCAGTCAAGCTCGTCGAAGTACACAACAGTAAGAACGAGATCTCCGGCACGTTCGGTGCTGCCGCACCGTGTGTGTGCCTGGCGATGTTTCACCACCCGTTCGTTACTTCGTGTGGGTGGGATGTCGCGGAGTGTGTGGCGCGGTGAGCGTGTCGGCGCGGGGGTGGCGAGGCAAATGCGGACTGTATACACACAGGCGGCCGATGAAAGACGAAGTGGGGATGGTGAATCTGTCGTGCGCATTGCTGCTGTTTTATGCGTTCGCTTTATCCCTCTCCCCCGCTCCGCCCCTCCCCCCCGCCCCTTCACTCGCTCGTCGACGCTCCCCACTCCAGGCGGCTGGAGAAAAACAGAGACACAGAAGCGCTGCAACCCGAGCTACGAGAGCACCACGAGAGCTCTTGACGCTCTCAACGGCGACGACGTGTTGCTCGTGAAATTTTTGCGCCAGGGACAAACGAGACAAGATCAGGGCCACGGTTAATGAAATTACGTGGATTTCTTTTCTCGCGCGCACGCGCTCTACGGGCGGGCCGGGATATCGTTTCGTGAATTCATTCTATTTTGTGTTTTTTTTTTTCTTTTGGGATATTTCGTTTCTTTTTTTTTTTCGTTGGGTTTGTTCTTCGCTGGGATTTTGTTTTTTTTTCGTTGGGATTTTTTTTTTTTTTCGTTGGGATTTATTTTTATTCGTTGGGATTTACTTTTATTCGTTGGGATTTATTTTTATTCGTTGGGAATTTTTTTTTATTCGTTGGGATTTTTTTTTATTCGTTGGGAATTTTTTTTATTCGTTGGGATTTTTTTTTATTCGTTGGGAATTTTTTTTATTCGTTGGGATTTTTTTTTATTCGTAGGGATTTTTTTTATTCGTTCTACGGACGGACCGAGATATCTTTTCGTGAATTCATTCTTCCTTGTTTTTTTTTCTTTCGGGATATTTCGTTTTTTTTTCTTTGGGCTTTTTTTTTTTATTTATTAGGATTTTTTTTTATTTATTGGGATTTTTTTTATTCGTTGGGATTTTTTTATTCTTTGGGATTCTCTTTTTATTCTTTATTCCAAATAAATTCGATTTATTGGGATAAAAAGACGCGCGTTCTCATAATTTTTCGTTTCTTTCCCAATTACAAAATTAACTCATTCTTAGGAAAGGTTTTTTCGATGCTTGGGAATATTTTTTCTCGATCTTCTTCGTATTTGATGGAATATTTTTGGCCAAACGCGAAACATCGCTGAATTAACGCGATCACACGTTCTGGCTATAACACGCTGGTCACGGGTGAGGGGGTGGGGTCGCAATGACCCCAGCCATGTTCAAACGATTGCCTCATCGACCGTATCGTTTCGAATGACTCATAAAAATTCTAGATATTAGTTTGAACATTTTGGAATGTGACATTCTCGGTATTATAAAGAGTGTCTCAAAATGACCTGACGTTTTCATTTATTAATAAAACGTATTATGTATTTGAAAAGTACGAAAATTTTTATTTTAATATAAGGTACAAACATGGAGGCTACGTGTGGAACACAATATCCGATAAAAGGCCGCCTCGTTCCTGTTCGCAAACGTTCACTCTTCTGACGAAATTATCAATAACATTTTGGCATAATTGCGGACTAATTGCTTCCTTGAGCTCCGGAATTCTCTGTGGATCATTGGCATACACTTTTCTCGTTCAGAAAAGCCCAAAGAAAGAAGTCCAATGGCGTCAAATCGCACGATCTTGGTGGCCAATTGACATCGCCGCAGCGCGAGATGAACACGACCATGAAACTTTGTCTGCAATAACTGCATTGTTTCGCAATGAATTTTCACAATTTCTATGCGTTGCTCGATCGTGCAATTCTCCATGGCTTAACCTCAATACTTCTTGATGCCAGTTGTCAAAGATTAGTACTCTATGATCGCCACAAAAAAAAAAATGGCGCGTAATTTAAAATGTCAGGTGATTTTGCGCCACCCTGTATTTTAATCGAACTTTAAATTGGCGGAAAAACATGAGCACGGGATCAATGGGTAAAAAAAAATCCTTTTTTACTAAAAAAAAATCATAACTTTACAATGTTCATTTTTTTTTCATAAAATTTTCGGGTGACACTTTTCAGATATGACAGTTTGAGGAAAAAATTAGCTCCATAGTAGGCGCTTCAAAAAAGGTATTTATTCTTATATCTGAAGAGCCATTATCGAGTGAAATACCGAACGATGATCATGAAAAATGAGCGATTTATTATAAAAAGTGGCCGTCAAGAAATAATAGTAATTTTCGCTTAAAGTTGCGCTTGGGATCATTTTGACTCCGGCTGAAAGCGGAGGGTTAAAATTGCACAGGTGTCGAAATTCACAACATTGAATCTTCTTTTAACTCGCAACTTCACTTCCGTGGATTAGAGAGAAAAGAAAAAGTCATTTTTAGATATTTTTATTTATTTCGTATCGTGTTGAAAAAAATTAAAAAATAAATATCCGCGAAATATTTCGATACGAAAGTAAATTCTGACAGAACTTTTTTTTGTTCTCAAGCTCAAAAATATATATAAAAATCGACAGATATTACACAGAGTGCAACTATTTCATGGCATTAAAAATGTAATCAAAATTTTCGGATGATAAAAAAAGTACATGCAAATAATATGAGTTACTCTCTCTCACTCTCTAACACTCCCACTCACATTCTCACTATCCACTCACCCATCCATCCATCCAAACCAAACCAAACCAAACCAAACCACAACAGACCCCAACAAACCTCAACAAACCTCAACAAACTTCAGCAAACCCCAACAAACCTCAAGAAACTTCAACATACCCCAACAAACCTCAACAAACCTCATCAAACCCCAACAAACCCCAAGAAACCTCAACAAAACCCAACAAACCTCAACAAACCCCAGCAAACCCTAACAAACCTCAACAAACCCCAACAAATCTTAACAAACCCCAAGAAACCCAAACAAACCTCAACAAACTCCAACACACCTCAACAAACCCCACAAACCTCAACAAACCCAAACAAACCCCAAGAAACCTCAACAAACCCCAACAAACGTCAACAAACCCCAACAAACCTCAACAAACCTCAACAAACCTCAAAAAACCCAAACAAACCTCAACAAACCCCGACAAATCCCAACAAACCCAAATAAAACCCAACAAACCTCAAGAAACCTCAAGAAACCCCAACAAACCTCAACAAACCCCAACAAACCCTAACAAACCTCAACAAACCTCAACAAACCCAAACAAACTCCAACAAACCTCAACAAATCCAACCAGCCTCGACAAACCGCAACGAACCCCAACAAACCCTAACAAACCTCAACAAACCTTAACAAACCCCCAACAAACCCCAACAAACCTCAACAAACCTCAACTAACCCCAACAAACCCCAACAAACCCCATCAAACCCCAACAAACCTCAACAAACCCCAACAAACTCCAACAAATCCAAACCCAAAAACAAATCCAAACCCAAAAACAAACCCAAACCTAATCCCACCAACATTGTAATGTACACACCAAAATTGAACCTCACAACTTGTAACCACAAAGAACTCCATATGTAATGTAGCATTTTTCAACAAATCACAGGCATTTGGCATGTTGCAGCTGCCCCCACCCTGCTACAGCACAGCAGCAGTGAAGTGGGGGTAGCGTTAGTTTCGTGTGACATATCTTGCTAAATCAGACCCCCTATATACATCTTTAAAAGCATTTTCATTGCTAAAAAAATTCAGTAAAACTGGCAGCTCGTCAGACAGCGCGCAGGCGTGTGTCCAAGCGGTCAACCAACCGAGTATTGGCCCCGGTCAACTCACAGTATCAAAGATCTCCGTACGCGCTGAGTTTTTTGTTTTTCTCTTTTTCACCGCAAGCGCTTCGGTCACGTCGATCATTGATTTTTAAAAATTCACTTACCCCACTCCAAATGGTAACTCCAATAGCGGAAAGATAAGAAAATTCCGGTGTAATTGTAAACTCGCGATAACTACGCGCGAGAAATATCGAAAGATACAATGCAAACGATGAGTAAGGGGCAATGTTGTTTTAGCTGCGATGAAGAATTAGTAATCGAGGAAACAAAGGATTGCGACCGATATACTGCTCGTAGGGATGTGTTAAGAGGCTCTCGTTTTTTTTTTTTATATTTTTTTTATTTCCCTCCATACGCCTATAAAGTGTAAAAGTCGTGAGATTCTTTTCCCCTTCCTTCCCCGCCCCGCCCTCTCCGCCGCGCTGCTGTTGCTGCCGCGCCGATCGTGGCATCCGCCCCACTCTCGAGGATCTTTTTTTTTTCGCGGGCTGTTGCTCGCACCAGAGGCCAGACAACGAGGGCATCAGCCCTCTCGTGAATCACCGTTCGGGTCACCTTCACTTTTCTTTTTTTTTTTGTTTTTTTAATTCTTAAAACGCAATTTCGTTAATGCTCGCTCTCGCGATTTTATCGCTATTTTTATACGAACGAATCTATACGAATGACAACAAAACGAAACGACGAAAAAAATATCGTGGCTTGCGGCAGATTTTTTTTTTGAGAGGGGGTTGGGGGTGGATTAAAAATCGAATTCGTTGTTTATTTATTTCACGACGCAATTCGGGTACAACGAACTCCTCGCGTTCTTGTTTCCTCGCTTTTTCCAAACGTTAAATATGGCAAACAATATTCGCCTCAAGTTCACGTTGATTTATGGCGCGAGCTCAATTTTTTTTTCTCTCGTTCTTTTTTCTTTTTGTTTTCGTTTTTTTTTTTTTTTCGTCGATATAAATTTCGCATGTTCTTTGCATAAGATTTTTGCGCGCCCCCGACAAGCCCCCGATCGACGAAGCTCGATCGCACGGCAATAACATCGCGAAAGCCTTATCGGTCAAAAATTTTGTCACCTCTTGGATTTTAAATGGCAGGTGCAGCTTTATCGATTTCGTAGAAATCGAGATGCAATAACGAGTGTCATTTTCGTCAGGCGCGATAACACGCAAAGGTCGTAGAATACGTACACGTGTGTGTTTGGGTTTGTTTGTTTGTGCGTGTGTGTGTGTGTGTGTGCATCTATATGCATTTGAATAATGAAATACGTGTACACTTCGTTGTTCTCACTCTAATGCAATTTCGTCGCAACGAAGGCAATCCCCCCGATCAACGTCTCGACTACCAATAAAAGAGGGTATCAAAGCTTTTGTTTTCTTTCTTTCTTTCTTCACTTCAAGCATTATAAGAACAATTATGCGTGTATTAGGAGCGAGGCTGCAGTCTCAAATATACGCAAATATTAAAGTAATAAAGAAAAAAACGAGCTATCGATATATGTTGTTGCATTTCTCGAGAGAGGAAAAAAACCCAAGGCCACAGTGAGCTTTTTTTTGTTTTGTTTTTTTTTTAAAGATATTACTGGGCGAATATATTTTAAAATCGCCAAAATTCTTGAAAATTTGAAGAATCATAATTCTTGATAGAATAATAATACATTAATTATTTTAGAATATTTCACTAAATAATTCAGTAGTTATAAAAATATGAATTTAACACAGTCGCTTATGGGAAAACAGCTTCTGCATACGTTAATGGTTGCAAAACGAATGGAACTAAACCGCTATAAATTCTGAAAAGATTATATCATCTAGATTTAGGATCAAGCGATTGATTATGCTAAGTTTCAAATAAATCGACTGAGTAATTTTCGAGAATTTAATTAAAGTAACGAGGAGTAAATTAATTAAAGTAAATTTTTTAAGTAAAAGTTAATTAACGTTAATTAAAGTACTTTAAAGTTAATTTAAAGTAAAAAATTAATTAAAGTAAAAGTAAAGTAAAGTAAATTAATTAAAGTAACGCCTTTTTACAAGCTTTTATTTAACTTCAATTGTTGTGAGATGCAAAACGGAAAATCGATATTTCACCCACTTCCCGACTACTTAGAGCTCTGAAATTTTGTGAAAATGTATCTAAGAGGTGACAATTCATGATTTAACTTAAAAATAAATAAAACAAAGAAAAAAAAAATAAAAAAGAAAAAAAATTACGACTTTCTGTGAGATGCAAAACGGAAAATCGATATTTCAGCCACTTCCCGACTATTTATAGCTCTGAAATTTTGCGAAAATACGTCTAAGAGGTGAGAACGCATGATTCGACTTAAAAAATAATAATAAATAACAATAATGACTTTCTTTGAGATGAAAAACGGAAAATTGATATTTTACCCACTTCCTGACAACTTAGAGCTCTGAAATTTTGTGAAAATGTATTTAAGAGGTGATAATGTATGATTCGACTTTAAAAAAAAATAACAATAACGACTTTCTGAGAGACGTAAAACTGAATATTGATATTTCACCCACTCCACGAGTACTTAGAGCTCTAAAATTTTGCAAACATGCATCTAAGAGGTGACACAGTACGATTCGACTTAAAAAAATTAAAGACTAAAAAGTAGAAAATAATTGATATGTAAATATTTTTTTTTTTTTTAAGATAAAGCTTGTATTTAATGTACTGAAAAGTATAAAATAATTTTTCTTACCAAGTCACCTATATGTGACTATAAATAAAAGCTTGGGGCGCTTAAAATTTAGCCATATAATTTTCAATTTACATAAATCCGTTAACGTATAAACTGTATTTAATTTACTGTAAAACAATCTTAGATTTCTTAAATAAAAATCGGCAAACTGAGTATAAACGTGTGATAATAATTTCACAATTACTATTGTGCCAAATTCAATTTCAAATTTCAAATTCAAATAAAATTTATCAAACATTCAAAAAGTTGAGCCCCCAAGCTTTTATTTATATAAATAAAAGCTTGTTTAAAAAAAAATATTTTTTTACATATAAATAATTTTTAACGATGAATAAATAGCAAACATTGGAAAACTCAATATATATTGAGTTTTTGGGTAATTATTGATAATAATAAGATGATCTGAAAGCATTAAGAGGTTACGTGGGTTTGAAACTTTCAAAAAATCCATTTTTTTTAAATTTCATTATCTAATAGTACAATATATCTAGAATATTTTCCCAAAGTTTTAAGTCAATCGGAGTAAAAGTCTAGGAGAGAGAGCCTTTGGGATTACCCCCGTTGAGAAAGAGCAGCCGGGAGCGACGCAGGTATACGCATTTTTCTCAAAATACTATTTTTGAAGTCGATGGACACGATTTCTCAAAAACTAATGCACCGGTCTTATTGAAATTTTGCACACTTCTTCAAAATAGCATTGACTGGTGATTGAACGAAGGTTTTTTTTTTTCGATTACAACTAATTTTGAAAGGCTATACGTAGTGTAAATTGTACCAAAAATTGAATTATTTTGCATACAACTCTGCCAAAATTTCAAATTTCAATTTTTTTTTAAATTCTCCTTTCAATCACGAGCTATGCTTATCTACTAACAGAAAAAATTTGGTTTTTTAATTTCAGATAAAGCTATCATGATTTATCCTGACCACCACGAGGACACTTTTTTTTTTGGGTTTCCGGAAACCAGGTCCCACCGGCTGAATTTCCCAAATTTTTTGATGAAATTCTTAAAAAATATTTTTGAAATGTTGTTCTTTTATGTGCTTAACATTTTGAATAAAATAATTTATATATTATATTTAAAAAAAAAATAGAGAACATATCCTTTTTTTTTTTACTTTGAAACTCACCTTAATTGAATTTAAGAATCGAGAATTTTTTTTCTTCGTTAGTTGCACAGTCACTGACGAAACCACAGTTAAGCACACGTCAATATCGTCAAATTTGACTTAAATTATTATTGAAACTGGAAAATTAACATTTCTAATTTTTACTAACTTCTTTTCCGACAGCCAATCCAGTAATACTTTACATTTCTTTATCGTCGTAACTTGCGGGGGAATATTTTCGTGAATTCATCACGATTAATTCGAGATTCGGTTATTTTTTACAAATTCGTTGGGTTGGCAATTTTTTTTTTTTGCTGTTCGTGCAAATTGGCAATAATCGAATCGTTATTGTGAAATCTTTTCAACGTTGATATGAACAAGAGTAATTGTTGTTTATGGGATTCGAATGAAATCTTTTCTTATTTTTTTTATTCTAAGCTGATGACAGAATTGTACTGACGATTTTTTCGAAGAGGTAAAAGAAAAAGGATCTTTTACCCCCCCCCCCCCCCCGCCCCTGGCGGCCCTTCCAGTGTTATTAATCGTAAGCAGAGAAATTATAAGTACAGTTCGCAAAGACAGTTCGCAAATTATAAGTACAGTTTTTTCCGAGACATTCGTCGCCGTGAAAAAAAAACATCGACATACATAGCGAGAGACTTTACGCTCGTTTTTTTTTCTTTCCCTTGTAGACTGTAAATGGCAGAGCGAGCGAAACGAGAGCTCTCTGTACACGAGGAGCCTTGAATGCGTTGCAGGATGACGGTTATAAGGCATGGTGGAAATCACGAGCAGGGAGAAAGTGTATAACTGTTAAAGTAATAGTATATGACTCGCGATGATGATGATGATGATGATGCAGTTGTAATCGTGATTGCGCACACACGATGTCTCTCGAACGCAAGAATTAACAATTCATTAGGCCCGATAACGCGACATTAATGTAGACTGATAAAAAATGTTTATTGAAATCAATTAAATCTTTACGTGATTCCTTTTATTTGAATTAATGAAAATTTTCGTTGAGCCAATGTTTTTTTTTTTAATTTACTTCTATTCATTCAGAGATATTTGAAATATATACGAGGTGTGTAGATTAAGGTATTACTGGATAGGCAATCGGGCAAAAAGTTAGTCCAAATTGGGCGAATCGTTGATTTACAAGTCTAGATCGTGTCGTACATGTTTAGCCCTGCAAATAGCTAATTTAATAATAAATTAACACTTAGAGATGTTGATTTTCCACTTTTAATAATAATTAAAATCAAATTCAACGATATTGGCGTGTACTTGACTCAGATTTTAAATAATTATACAAATAATATATGTATAATAATTAATTTATGATTTAATTACCGTAACTCGAGAAAAAAATGTCAAAAAAAATCTAAAATAATTCTATTGCGTTGCAAATAGAAAAATAAAATTTTTTCCTCTCTTGAAATTTTACCACAAACCCCTTAGTTCTCGAGTTACGGTAATCAAATCATCTAATTTTTGAGCGTAAAAGGTGAAAAAAAAATATTTGGACAAAAAAATCTGAAAAATCTCTCGCGAACTCAACGAAAACCGATTCAACTTTTTACTATCCTGAGGTTTTCTTCGAATCCTTGTCGTTTTCGCGGTACACGTTATTTTTTCAAATTGTCTCTTTAAAAAAAAATATCTTTAGAAAAAAAAAATCGCACGAAGCTTGAAAAAAAAAACAAAATTGAAGCTTAAGCTTCTCCCTTTATGATTCCGGTCAAAGAAATGCATAAAGAAAATTTTGTCTGTAAACGGGGTCCACCAGAAAAGGAACAAAAAAAAGGCGAAAAATGTTCGTTTTTAAAAAAAGGATACCAGTCGTAAAAAAAATAGTAAAAAATTAAAAAAAAAACGGAATGAAGGTGAATTCCTCCCCTTCAAAATGCCGTTTATTAAATTCATTTATGTCAACTATTGGCAAAATGGCATACGTTTTCATTAAATAGTCCACATCAAGGAATGCTTGAAACAAATAAATAAAAAATACATCTGTTAGGCAACGAAAGAAATTCTAACACAACTAGATGCTAGTTAAATAAAATAATCTTCTTCAACAGTGTATGACGTTTTAAAGTTTCAGTTCCACCGAAGTTCTCTGTGCAAGTATACCGATGAACCTGCGTCGTTCGAAAGAAACAGCTGCAATGACATTGATCCGGACTCGAAAATTTTGTACAGGTAATTGATAACAATACTAATTGTTGGAAAGCCTGGTCGCCGTGACTGGTTACCCAACCGAGTTACTTACGAGACAACTCGGAGTGTCTACAACACGACTGATTTATTGAAAAGCCGGCAAACCGCTACGTGGAACGTGTATTGTTACGGTAGCGCTCTGCCACGGGCGATGAATAAAATGACGGAAAGAAACGATATTGTAACAATTGTGCTTTAAATTTGCCCGCGTACATTCGATTGATTGTTCCGCCTCGTTTTCTGGCTAAGATTCATGCGTCAACCGCGACATAGGAGTGACGGAGGCAACACGGGGTACCCGGCCAGATACTCGATCTGAATGAATTAATCACGTTTGTTCTGGCATCAGAACTGATTCTGGCAATCAATCACGTTTGTTCTGGCATCATCAAAATTACAAACAAAAAAATCTTTTTTTGTTTGTAATTTTTATTTGCTATAACTATCACTGGAATGTTCCTAATTTGATCAAATCTTGTGAGACTGATTATTGTAGGTTGACTCAGAAATAAATGCGATTATGTGACTTTAAAATCATGAGTTTTAATGAGCTTCAAACCTTAAATACTTCGTCTGCCCTAATCGACAATTGCGGCAAACTGATCAAGTCGATATTCAGCATGGCTGATACTAACGGCCGTTACTCAATCGATTTATCAGTCATGACGTTGTTGGACGCATCATCGTTAAAATATAACATCAATTGATTATTTCATTATAATTCTAGTGAAAGTTCATCCGCTAGATCCTTTCTCGCATCCCGCAGTGGAAATTCATTTCCCCAGAAAGCCGATGTACCAGGTGTACAAGTATGAAATGTGGATTTTTTTTCTAAAAAAAAAAAACACGTTAAATTCGGAAGAATGATAAAAAGTGCTTTATTCAAAGTATGCTCCATCGCTTGTTATACATTTTTCCCATTGTTCGGGCAATTTGTGAATACCACGCCAGTAAAAATCTTCCCCTTTTGCTGCGAACCATTCATCGAGCCATTTTTTCACATCTTCGTACGAACCAAAGCGCAGCTCAGCAAATGCGTGACCCATCGATGCAAACAAGTGGTAATCGGAAGGAGCCAAGTCTGGTGAGTAAGCCACATGGGGTAGAACTTTCCAGCTGAGTGCTTCCAACGTGTCGCGAACCGGTTTTGCCCTATGTGATGGAGCATTGTCATGAAGAAAAATGACTTTGTGTTGTCTCTTTCGGTATTCTGGCCTTTTTTCAAGCAGCGAACGGTTCAAATCGGTCAATTGTTGTTGGTAACGTTCAGTATTAACCGTTTGCCCAGGTTTTAACAGCTCATAATATTTTTTTGGCGGTTTTCCATGTTCCTTGTCTGCAACATCGAAGTCGCCACTTTTGAAACACCGAAACCATCGTTCACACGTATCTTGCGATGGAGCATGTTCATCATAAGCTTCTCGAAGTAATCGGTATGATTCAACAGTAGTTTTCTTCAAATGAAAACAAAAAATTAATGCTGTCCGCGAATGCTCTTTGTTCGGTATAAATTTCGACATATTGAACACAACAACACAACACTATGCACACACTTTTCCAATTTATCACTCGTGCGCGTCTGACACTTGTTGATGACAGAACAAAATGGCGCAGTGTCAAATGTTTATAGCACAAACCGCATTCGTGCACCATCTGTTGTCTGAAATCTGCATTTCATACTTGTACACCTGGTAAACAGATACGTGTGACATTTTTCACGTCTGGAATTTTCCTCGAGGAAAGTTCAGTGGCCTTACCTACGAACATTTCGACGACGCGATCACCGTCTCAATCGTAGATCAACGAAGAAAAAAACGCAAACGTTCACGATCATCGAAGAGTCATTGGCCTATTCCGTAAAACCCCGCTGTTCGCCCAAATGGACAAATATCCAAAAAGTTCGAACGCCTTGAAGTGTGTAAGAGACAGAGAAAGAAGAGAGAGAGAGAGAGAGAGAGAGAGAGAGAGAGAGAGAGAGAGAGAGAGAGAGAGAGAGAGAGAGAGAGAGAGAGAGAGAGAGAGAGAGAGAGAGAGAGAGAGAGAGAGAGAGAGAGAGAGAAAGAGAGAGAGGAATGGCACAAAAAGGTGCACATAAGGAGCCCAAGTATAGCAAAAAGATTCCTTTCGATTCATATTATCCATCATATTATCCAGCATGAAAGAAGGGTATAGTGAGGCCTCGATTATCGGCCTTGAAACGAGGACAAGTTGAGAAACTTTTGACAGGTCGAATAATAAGTATTTGAATTTTATTTTACACAAGAATGACTACTGTTTCAATTAATATTTCAATGATGCACTCTGTACCTTTTAATTTCTTGATGGACTTTACTTTCAGATGTAAATATATATATATATATATAAAAAGTGGGTAAATAAGTATTTGTACACCGCGTATTTTTCAAATTGTCCTACGAAAAAAAAACTTTAGCATTTTATTTTTATTCGAAAAAAAAATGCTAAAGTATTTTATTTTCTTTCGCAGGATCATTTGAAAAACACGCGATGTACAAATACTTTTTTTACCCACTGTATAGATGCAATTAACTCGAACCTCGAATTTTGTATATGTATACAGGATGGCCCAAAAAGTGATGTCCAAAAGGAAAATTTAAATTCGTATCAATCCCTATCCTATTCGTGTATGCTCTATAATTTTTTTTACTTATCGATAAAAAGGCATTTACTTATATTTCTCTTTTATGTACGTACTTTTCTCGCGATTTTTTTACTTGTGTTATCGTTATGAGGTTGAGTAATAAATAAAAGACCAACTGAATATTAACAAGGCATTAATTTATATTAACGCCTTGGATTATAATCAAAGGTTAAAAAAATACGTTTGAGAGAATCAGTCACTAATGTGAAGATGATAAAAATACATACTCATACTCGTCTGAATGACTCTCAATTGCTTTTAAAAACTTCTAAGGGTTTTCATTTGAACTAAAGGGAAGGTTACCGTTGAGAGGCATAAAAAATGCATGAACTTCGGGACCTTTTTTTAATATGAAATAAATACTTTTGGACATGGGTTTCAACGTATTTTATTCTTCTATCAATTGAGAGTAAATTCCAATTTTATTTATAAAAAAAATCCAAAATTGCAGTTTCAGTTTTCATCAAATAAAGCCATGCACGGTGTGTTTTGGTCTGCGCGGGGGGCTTTACAGCCTTGTCCGTTCATCTTGAACGAAAACGGGTTAAAAATAATTGAACTAGTCTAAATTTGCGGAGCCTCGTCGGTTTTTGTTTAATGAAAAACTCCTGGATAACAAAATGGCAGCTGTTTGAAAAGAAACCATTTTTTTGCCTAGTTTTTTGCTTCAACGTACGAAAAAATAATTTCTAAATCAACTTTTGACAAAAATCGTTTCTTGATGGCACTGCAAATTGAATTTTCTTTCAATTTCGCAGAGATTCATGTGAATCGGTTCATCCGTTGAAGCTTTCGAGCGCTCCGCGCGCTGAAAAATGCTGTTTCCAGAAAAGCGCATTTAAATTTTAACGTTTAGGCTGTCAATTTTAAAATGATCTAGATATGAAAATATCCTTTCACCCACGTGTTCTAAACACTTCAAGGATGCAAATTATGTAAAAAAAAAAATCAAATTTTCCATGGTCATCAACGGTAACCTGCCCTTAAGTGACTTTTCAAAACTATTTTTTTTATATATTTAAACAAACTACCTACCCTTTGAAAAAAAGTTCATAATTTATTTTCCATAATATGTTTTTACCTGTATTGTTTTAAAATGTAGATATATAATTAAGATACCATAATTCACATTTATTCATATCGTTACACAACTTGTATATAAATTATGCTTCGAACAGTTTTTCGCTTATTTTCCACGATACCTTTTTACTTTCTTTTCTAATACATATTACCATATGATTTTTTTTTTTATTTCACAAGCACACGCATCGGTCGATGTTCGTTCCTTGTCGCTTCGTGTAAGCTTTCGGCTCGCTCGAAGTCCAGTTAGGAGCGGGGGGAGGATCGGACGAAGCGAGATGGACTATAACCCGGATTCCACTGTACGAAGTTTATACTCGGCTTCTCCGACGAGTGTTACGAATGGGGGGATAACACCGGGACTCGCGGTACTTTCATCGACCGAGTGAAAGCAATATGAAAGTGCTTGATTGCAAAGTAGAAAGGTGAAATGTGTATGATAAAAAGACGATGTTGTGCGTGTGTACCGTTCGACCCATTTGCGAGAGTGTGAGATTCTGGAGAATGCATGTATATAATATATATATATATATTGGGTGAAGTAAAAAGTTCTGAGCGTTTTCCGCTAGATGTCTTTAGGGTGCCATATCTCACGATGTATACATCGCATCGGGACATACTATACGGCGATTTAGAGGTGACATTACGCTTCAAAAAAAGTTCTTTGGCAGTTTTGTGTTTGGTGAAGCCAGTTGTGTGTTACAGCGTTCCAAAATGGAGGTAAAAAAAGAGAAAATTCGATACATTCTTCAGTATCGCTACAACCAAGGTGAAAAGGCGGAGCAGGCGGACAAAAAAATTTCTGCCGTTTACGGACCCAATACAGTATCGAATGCAATAGCAAAGCGGTGGTTCCAACGATTCCGTTCTGGTAATATGGACGTCGAAGATGAGGCACGCTCTGGTAGGCCAATTGTCGAAAATGTCGATAAAATCATGGAAATCGTCGAGTCGGACCGGCATGTGAGCACTTATTCCATTGCTCAGGAACTAAAGATTAGCCAGAAAACCGTTTGGAACCATTTGCATAAGGCTGGTCTCAAGAAGAAGCTCGATGTATGGGTGCCACACGAATTGACGCAAAAGAACCATTTGGACCGAATTGATGCCTGCGATTCTTTGCTGAAACGTAACGAAATCGACCCATTTTTTAAGCGGATGGTGACTGGCGATGAAAAATGGGTCACATATGAGAACAACAGCCGAAAAAGATCGTGGTCCAATCGCGGTGAGCCGGCCCAAACGATCGCCAAGCACGGGTTAACGGCCAAGAAGGTTTTGCTATGTGTTTGGTGGGATTGGAAGGGAATCATCCACTATGAGCTGCTCCCATCGGGCCAAACGCTCAATTCGGACCTCTACTGTTAACAACTGACCAGATCGTTTGGGTTTTTTTAGCAAAGTTCTTTAGCAATTTTCTTTTAGCAAATATAGTTCGGGAAAATACACGATATTTTTTTTTCAAGAGCCCTTGAAAAACTATTATTTGTCAAACTTTTCTCGGTCGAGAAAAGTCCGCGCCAAATCCTGGAAAAATACAGATGGCCAACTTATAATTGCCACCTTATTCAAATTTGAAGAAGGCCTCGGTATAATATCTCTAAGCTCTTCGTCTTCGGAAGTAAGGTCAACGATCCGCAAAGGCCTCGTAATAAATTCGACCCCCGCCCCCCCCATGCCCCCAGGCGCTTCTTCTTGACGAGCCATATTTTTATCGTGGATTTTCGGTCCAGACTCGCATTCCTGGGTTCCATTGACACCGATTTATCCGAAATGGGAAATCGAGCGGAGAAATCGCCGTGTTTGCATCGTTCAGTAAAAAATTCCAATTTAATGAATTTTCTTTGGGACACCTGTACGCGCGACACGCATAAATGAAAAATGTTCAGTGCCATGGAGTATCAATTTATTGGAGAATTTCAGATTATTTTTCTTTTAGATATTTAATTGGCATAAGCTTACGACGAGGGGGAAGGAATGTTGTGAAGTTTAATTGAAACGTTCAAGTTCGAAGGTTCCATAGGATCGCAAGAGTAAGATTGTTGAAGTTCGCAAGAGCGTACGAAGGAACGTTGAAAATGACGAATTTTTTAAAAGTCATGAAACGAAGTGTCGATATTCAGAGGTGCTTACTAAAATTTGTCAATTCGATGCCAGGTAATTGGTATATTTTGACACTTATTGCAAAAACGCTATAAGTATAAAAAAAACATGTCAAAAGTGTCAAAAGAGAAAGGAAAATAAAAATTGCAACGAAACGTCGTAAAGTCTAATTGAAAATTTCAATTTCGAAGGTCCCATAGGATCACAAGAGTAAGATCGTTAAAGTTCTTAAGAGCGTACGAGGGAAATAACGAATTTATTAAAATTCACAAAACGAAGTGTCGAATTGGGAGTTGCTCGACAAATTTTCTCAATTCGATGCCCGTCAATTGTTATCTGTTGACACTTATCGTAAAAACGCTTGATTCACTCGAGCAAAACAAAAAAAGATTCGCAGGGGACACGAAATAAAGAAGCTAGCAGGAAAAAGAAATGAATTTCCAAAGATCGATAAATCGTCGTAAGAGGCGCTTTTTAATATTGCTGCGTAATCGAGACGTCGTCGGGTTAACGAACGTCCGAAACGTCCCGAATAATCGTGAAACGTATTACGTGCCCCGTTGTTGTGTATCGGGGCGAAGATAAAATCGAGAAATTACTGGAAAGTCTCTTTACCAAACAGGAATGCGAGATCGTTGGGCTCACGAATGTCAAGAAAAATAAGACGGGCGATTAAACAAAAAAGCGGTACGTCGCATTTTTTTTTCTTGTAAACAAAAGTGTCTTTTGAAGAAATGCGCTATACGGGCTTTATCTCAAAGCGTTGCACTCGCAATTTGCACTCTCGCGCGTTATAATTATTATCATCTGTTATTATTATAACGAGCTGAGGGCGTATCGCGTACGAAGAGATTCTGCAAGAGCACGAGTCTCCTGCGCGCGCGCGCGCGCAATTATATATTGCAACGCTCCACAAATAAATTCCCATGTGCAATATGTACGAGAATATCGTATCACACGCGTCCAGGTTCTTCCTCGTCAAATGTATTCGGAAATGAGAAAAACAAAAAAAAAACCTTCGGATATATTTGTGTGCGATTATCGGTGACGTAGCCCGTTCGAAAAATTGTCTGGCAGCCTCAATAAAGTCCCTTGATTGGGAATGCCACTGAATTATTTATTCAAACAAACGTACATTGGGCTGGTTTAAGAATAATTTATTTCATCGACCTAGAGAATCCTCGGAATAATCAAATATTTTAGTGGTTCATCCTAATATTACGGCAGCCACGTGTGCATTGATGTAGTTAGGGGGGGGGGGGGGGGGGGGGAGGTTGGGGTGGGCACGACCCCTCAGAAAGCCGGGTGACTTCCCTAAAAAAAAACAAAGACAAAAAAAAAAAATCTAAAATAATTCATTCATAATCGATTCATTTTATTCAAGTTTCAGTCGAGCAAGTATAAAGCAATAATTTAATAAAACTTGAGCCATTTACTTTGTCATAATTTCGTAATTTATATAAAAAGTAGCTATTTCATTACGTAAATTAGATAGATATGAAAATTGCTCAATTAAGGGAAGGTTACCGTCGAAAGGCATGACGAATGCATGAACTTGGGAAATTTGTTTTTTTTTAAATGTAAAATAAATACTTTTGGAAATGGGTTTCAACGTATTTTATTCTTCTATCAATGGAGAGTAAATTTCGATTTTATTTATAAAAAAATCCAAAATGGCCTAAAAAAATCCATCAGCTGTATGAGCTAACGGTAGATTCCCAAATCAGCGTTTTACATTTTCAATGATATCATCTATTACTTGGTGGTAAATGTTGATCTTCTAGTATTCTTCTGATTGTATATCGGCCGGCAAATCTAATGTATTGCTTTTGCCTATAGTTGACTTAAGGTAGTAGTCTCGCCACAGTCACGTTGAAAAGTTTATTCTCCGCTCAATCGATGAAAGCTTGGAAATATCCTTATAATGTAGGTTGTACATCTTATCTGGATGTAAAAACTTATAAATTAATGATGAAAACGCCTAATATAATGTTTAGAGTTCCAAAAATAACAACGTTCCCTCCATCACCTAACCTTCACTTTTGTATCAGACTATCCATTTCGGCTACTAATACGTAGGGAGTCTGCGTCGCCAGACATTGCTTAAGGCCTTAGGCCGCTCGCGAGGCCAAAAAGGGCATGATTTGTGATTTTTTTTTCAGCAAAACCACAAAATAAATCGGAATTACAAAATAGGGGTTTTATTATACGTAATTGACTATAGAAAATTATTTTTTCACAGCGATACATGTTAAAATGGCGACTGTGCAGTATTTTTCCGATGACGCCTTTATTTCCGGAAGGTCAACGGCCGGAAATAAACAGCTCCTATAATTTTTGAGTTATGATGAGACACTAACGTTTTTTCGATTGTATATAAGAATAGCTATAGAAGTACGTAGGATTTTTTTGATATATTGTTTTTTGTAAAAATGGCGCATTTCTAAAACAAAAAGTATAAAGAGCCATCAGAAAATCGTCAGAAAATTGTTTATAAAAAAGGAACCAAGCAATATAATTTAAAAAATCCTACGTAGTGCCTTGAAAAATGTAATTCTAAATACACAGTTAAAATTTCAAGTGAATCGGTTGAAATTTGTTTGATTTATGAGTCAGTCCTACTTGAAAAATGTAGGTTTGAGATAAACGCGTTTAAAGTTAGTAGAAAGTTGCGACAAGAATCAAGAGGGGTTGCGCTAGAATTTGAAAATCGAGTACTTAGAGATTTTTCATACCCATAATCTTTTGGAATATAATTTTATAGGTAATAAAGTACATTTTTAACAAAAAAAATCGATTTTTGGAAAATCCTAGAGTGGCCTAAGGCTTTAATTTGAATCGCTATATCTCTGAAACTAGACGGTCAAAATTCATGATTTTTTTTTACCCACTTCGTCATATGTTCCTCTGTAATTGAGAATAAAAAAAAAAATCTGTAGAAAAGTTTCGAAGTTATTGCGCGAAATGTGAAATTTTCCACTGCTCTCTATAAGATCACGTGTAAAGCCGTGCAATCTTTGTTTGCCAATATCTCGAATACACAACGGTGAATCCTTTTGAAATTTTGCAGGTAATCATTTAATAGTGTTCTGAATGGATCCTCAAAATAAATTTAAAAAATCTATAGAAAAATGCCTTGGCGAGGCTAATACCTTAATTAAGATCGTGACAATTGAGTGTGGATCGAAAGCCTAAAGCAATATTTGCTTTCCACATCGGTCGAGCTGGTATGGAATGACTCGTATACATACAAACCTATATATAATATATATATACACACATTCAAATGTACGTAGTCGCCTGTGGATTAAGTAGCGCGCGAGACATACATAATGTTAAAACGTAACGCGCGCAATCTCTCGATTATTTCGCTTTCGCAATAATAATTGATACAATTATATCGCGTTGTTCTCGCGGGTCAAGCGATTGAATGTTTGTATCTTGACCATGCACACACACACACACATAGATACGTATGCAAATTTCGCGAAATCTGTAGCGATACGCACGCTCCTCTCATCCTCCTTAATTCGATATGAAAATAAGAAACGTCGAAATAATCAAACAAATAATGCAAATACAAATGGCTTTGCATCAACGAAGAAATCGTAACGTGTTCAATCTTTCGTTACGTGCTGTAGATGACAATATCGATAATACCGATCGGCAAACAGGAAGACAACATTTTTACACGAACGTGGCAACATCAAAACGTAAATGCGAAACGAATATCCAAACGGGAACAAAGTCGTCAAGTTTGATAAGAAAAAAAAAAAACATTGGTCTTTATTTCCGGATCCTTCTACTGCCAATTTTTTAAACATTTTTTTGTGATTTAACAATAAAAAAATTAGTAAATTTGTAACTTATGTAAAATTAATTTTTTAAATTAATTTTAAATTAAATAAATTCTTCTAAACAGCCAATTAATTGCAAACAATTTGTTTACCCCCTCGCTCTTGAAAATGCATCGATTCTGCACGCGCCACGAATTCGATCTATCAATACTTAAACAAAAAAAAAGAAAAAAAAAAAGCAAAACTCCGTCTCAAAAAAAGAGCGTGAAAAAAGAGTTTTGTTTTCGAAGCATGAAAAATTGGGTACACGGGCGTCTCGAATTCGCCTACTCACAAGACAAATAGACCGATAAAAGTGTTATTCCTTCGTTTCCATCCTTTTTCTTTTCTTCTTCTTTACTTTTTTCTTTTTTTTTTTTTTTACACACATCTGCGAAATTTCGCCCACGCGAGTGCGCCCGTGACCTTCCGGGGGGCAGGTTCGTCGGCCTCGGCAAAAGTCGCATCGCCAAGAGCGATCGGAGAGTCTCTCTCGAAGGTGAGTATAAAAATGACTTTTTTTTTTCTTCCTTTTTCTCTCAGTTTATGTTTTTTTACACTTCTTTTTATCGCGTTTGCGGGAGAAATATGAGGGAAGGCGGGATCGTTTCGCGGCCACGTTAAATAGCTCGGGCTCTGTTTGCTCGCGCTGTTTTGGCGAACAGGTGGGCTCCCCTCTCTCGCGGCTGTCTGCATACATGCGTTGATTGAGCTTCTTCTCTCTTTCTACTTTATCGGGGGCAGCAATATATTCGCGCGTTTGCAAATACAGTTCGTACACGAAGTATCGTTTGTTGCGTGTGCTATGTATAATTCCCACATATATTTGTTATTTATAATACATACGTATAGTGGGTAAAAAAAGTATTTATACACCCCGTGTTTTTCAAATTGTCCTACGAAAAAAATAAGGCTTTAGCATTTTATTTTTTTTCGAAATTTTTTGTCGAACATTTTATTTTTCTTCGAAAAAAAAAAATGCTAAAGTATTTTATTTTTTTTCGGAGAATAATTTCACAAACACGCGGTGTACAAATACTTTTTTCACCCACACGCAGAGAATTAAATGTTAAAAATTACCGTGCAGTAACGGTAACCAGATGACAAGCCTGAAACTTCGCTTATTATTACTGAGTAAAACACAGATTTTCACGAAAATAAAATAAACATTCTTCTTCAGATAGAAAATTTTACCAGATTTTCTAGTAAATTTTGATGTGCAACGAAATACGCGAAACTTAAATTTAAAAAATATATAATATCAGCGAAATTTCACTGTGCATTTTATTATTTTATGCCTTTGAAAAATGTCTATAAAAAAGTATCGTCTTTATAACAGTTATTTTAAGATTTATTATAAAATTTAATGAGTGTTATAGGAAAATGTATTGTGCTCTCGGTAAAAATTATCGTGCGCGCTACCCTTCTTGTATAGTAAAATTTTAGCTACGTATTTGAAATTTTCTGTAACGCGAGTTAAAAAAAACTTGTCGCATACGAATTATTATGCTTTTCTCACTTGTCACCACATTGAAATATATCACGGTAATTTTTACCGTGAAATTCACGACAAAAATTACTTTTTAATTCTCTCCGTGCACTGTATACAGGGTGGACCATTTAACGTGACCCCCCAAATATCTCCGTTGCCTTTAGAGTGACGAAAAAAATGTCGGGAGGTAATTTGATTGATTTCGAAGGGCTGATACAGCGGTGAAAAATTCATTTTTGTCAAGGTCATAGTTTTTGCGTTCTCAAGGCCATCAATGGTTTTTCAAATGGGAACATGTTTTTTTTTTTATTAAGACATTGTAGTTGATATTCAGACGAATCCAACGATCTTGATATCATGATCTTGAAATGATTTTTCACCAAAATACACGTGTAGAAACGGGAAATCGAGATGGTATTGACAATAAGAATATTCGAATAATGTAATTGAATTTTTTGTGTAAAAAATTTATTGTAACAAATGTTCGAAGTCATGGCCATTAACCTCGACACATTTTTGAAGACGTCGGTTGAATGATTCTCTTATGTAACAGAGAAACTTACATATTTTTTTCGAAATATGTAAGTTTTGACAGTTATACTGTAGCACCAATTTTGATCTAATGTTTTTTTTCAGATCCTCGAATAAATGATTTCAGAAAACGTCCATCGTCTCCAGCTGATACGGATCGGTATCTCCTGGTGATTTTTACATTCATCCCTGGGATCCGATTCGATATCGAACTAGATCTTGTTCTAGAAGTTCGGGATCCCATCCTGGATCCTATGCAAAGTTTCTATTTGGATTTTGACTAGAGTCCTTAATAGTTACGGATTAGGATCCTGGCTGGAATTCGATTTGCGAGCGTTCCCGCGAGCGTTCCCGATTGAGAAACCAGGATCCTAGTCCGAATCGGACTCTATCCATGACAATATTTCTGCACGGGTATGTGTAAATCCGACTTTCAGCACATTTCGAGGACGGCCGTCGAATTTTTTTCAAACGGCAGGTTGATTTTCTTATCAATTGTTGAATTCGAATGCTTTAAGATCACCTTTCCACATATATATATATATATTAGGTGTATGACTTAATTTTTACAGATTTTTCAGCAAATTTATTTAATATAAAAAATAGAGAACAACGAACTTAATCTTGGAAATATTGTCCGTCGTTTTCTATGACCTTGCGCCATCTCTCAGGTAACATACGAATGCCGTCGCGAAAGAAACTTGCAGGCTTCGAGGCGATAAAGTCATCGACGAAATTACGCACATCGTCCAGCGTTTTGAACTGTTTATCCACTAAGGCGTGCTGCATTGACCGGAACAAATGGTAGTCGGATGGGGTCAAGTCTGGTGAATATGCCGCGTGCGGGAGAACTTCCCATCCCAAGTTCAAGAGGGTCTTCTGAGTCGCGCGAGCAACGTGAGGTCGAGCGTTGTCATGCAGCAGTATGACTTGCCTGCTTCCTTGCCCAGTAAATAGCCTTTTCTGATCAAGTTCTTCGCTCAGTTTGTTCAATTGTCGGCTGTAGCGTTCCGCAGTCACCGTCTGACCAGTTTCCAGGAGTTCGTAATAAAGCACACCCTTCATATCCTGTCCAGGGCGCGGCTGGTCACTAAGATCGAAATCACCACTTCTTAAACGTTTGTACCAATAATTACACGTTTCATAAGACACAACGTCGGCACCAAGAACACTACAAATTGATTCCTGTGCTTTAGAAGCATTTTTTCCTTGTTGGAATTCGTATAAAATGCAGTGCCGAATGTGCTGTTTATCAGTTGCCATCGTAAACTCTGCTATTCGGAGAGGTTACGTAACTCACGTAGACTTGTCGTTCAGTGTTCTGAAACCTTGCATCCGATCCTTTCAAAATCACAAACGAGCGCGAAAAAATTTCTATTTTAAATATAATTTTATGCTCGAAGAAAAAAATCTGTAAAAATTAAGTCATACACCTAATATATACACGCACACACACACACACACACACTCATAGATATATATATTTATATATATACATAACTTCGTCGAACTTTAACTCGTCAACCCTTCTCCTGCCCTCCCCCGCGGCGACCACCGTGTAAAAGCGTCGGAGTGTGTACCGCGCGCGCGGTGTCGATGAACCGCATTCGTTGGCTTTGAGCGAGTACACGCCAGCAAAACTTTCTTTCGAGTGCGTGTGTGCCGAGAGAGGCTCGGAGCTGCAGGACGGAACTCTCTCCCGCGAGAGTCACGGATCCGGTCGTCTCTTTTGCTCTGCAATTCTTATACCATTTACTATTATATACATGTGCATGTGCACATACATATGCGCATTCACACACATACGTGCGACTCTCGATTGCAATACGGGAACGTGAGGTCAACGATTCGAAAAGTCATTAACAATCTCGAAAGTTCTATCGCACACTCGGGCGCTCCCCACGTAACAGGTATTATTAGCTATGGACGATGAGATCCACTCGGTTCTTTGAAAACTTGCATTAAAAAAAAAAAAAAAAAAAAAGTAATTGTGCAGTCGCTACATTGCAATGGCTCGCAGGGCCCCGGACCCTTCCTTCAACTGGTCCCGCACTCGTGTCCCGAAGGAAAATACTTCAACGAAGACTTCCTTTGATTTTCATTCCATATGAGTCCATTCGATCGTATTGCATTTACTCTAATAGCAAATTTTCGTCACGCAGTCGGAAACAGTTATATTTATTTGATTAATAATTTATTATATTCATTATTGCTGTTTTTATCGCGCACTGAAAAAAAAATGAATTGTTCTGACTACATTCGTCATTGGGGAATGCCAACTAATTGTTTATTGAAAAAATAGTATATTTCGTAAGCGGAAAAGTAGGAAATTAATTTTAAAAATTAACACATTGAAAAGTTTATTGAAAAAAATGTATTTTAATGAAAATTTTATTGAAAATTATCAAAAGAATTAATTGAATTGAAAAATCTTACTTTATCGAAAAATTGGATTTCGTAAGTTTTTCACTTACGAAATTAATTAAAATTAGTTTCTTTTGTGTCAATTAATTTTTTCAATAACCTTTGTGTACTTTCAACCTACGAAATATTCCATTTTTTTCAATACATAATTCGTTGCCCCTCCCCCCTGACGGATTGCGTGAGCCCGAGCCTTTTTTTTTTTTGGTGGTTGACGAAAATCTGGTATAGGATAAATGCAACACGTCTTGTCGCATTTAAAAACGAACGGACAAACAGAAAATATCGTAAATACGATTATTTCACTTTTTTACTCCAATAGGGGAAGGTGGGTCACAGTGTGTCACTTTTTTTCTAACGAATTTTTACTCTTAGCTAAGTAGTCTGATTAGAAAAAAAAAATAGGTCATTACCGATTTTATAGACCTTTGGGCGTACAACAAAGCTACTATATTTTTTGCAAAAAGATTAAAAATCCTAAAATGATGGGATCGAAAAAAATTTGCGGATTGGCTCATTGTGCCCCATGGGTGGGGTAGTATGTGTCAGATAGGTGGGTACAGTGTGTCAAGTGCTGCGAAACGTCGGGTGCAACGATCCGGTTGAAAATCGTATATTTTTCCTAACATAGATGACAGATTTTCATACACACCGATAATTTCACAACGCGTATTATTCGCCAATAACATTGGGAGTCCACTCATTGTGCTCAACAACTCGATGACTCATTGTGCCCCACGCAATTGTCCCACAATATTTGACGTTTTCCCGGCAAGCAAATTTTTTTCTTCGCGGCTCAAACTAATTTTGTATTTTTAATAACTCTTTGTGAGCTACTATTAACTTTTTTGTAAGCCAGTCGAAACTTAATACAAATCACGGTCCAACACAAAAAAAAAATCGGATTTTCACGAGCTACAAAACTTCGAGAAATCGCATGTGGTTGACAGTTGTCCATTGACACATTGCGCTTCTTCGGAGCATCGTCACTTCTTTGTTTTCTCATTGGGAGTCGGCTCATTGTGCCCCACAACTCTGTGACACATTGTACCCCACTAGTAAAATATTTGATCATTGATGAAAATAACTATTAATTAAACTACGAATGGAAAAAACACAGGTCACTGAGTGCAATCATAAATAATAAAACTATCGATTAGGACCGAAAACCCGAAGCCGCTACAGAAAGTGTCGTATTTTACGCTTTTCCGGCGAGCGAAATATTTTTTTTCCAAGCCTCATATCAATTTTTAATTTTTAATAATTCTTTTTGACCTGCTATCGACTTTTTTTTAGGCTTGACGAAATCAAATATAAAACGCGGTCCAACACATAAAATTTCGGAATTTACGACCTACAAATCTCCGAGAAATCGCATGTGGCTCACAGTGCCCCGTGACACATTGTGCTCCACTCTCTCCTGTGTTGCTCGAAATAATGGAATAAAATGGCAACACGCCTTTCGTACCATTCTCAGTCTATTAAGCTGTTAAACTATGCGTGGGATGTAGTCGTTTTCTATATACATGTGCACATGTACGTGAGTACATACATAGTTTACTGGACACTATATCGTAACAGTCGTAACATCGTAACAGTAACATCGTCCAGTCGAGATATCAGTAGCGTTCCTCTGCAAGATTGGAGGGTAGAGGGCGTCGGTCAAGATGCGTTATATACATGGGGTAAAGAGAGAGAGAGAGACAGAGAAAGAGAGAGAGAGAGAGAGGGGGGCGGGGAGAGAGAGAGAGAGAGAGAGAGAGAGAGAGAGAGAGAGAGAGAGAGAGAGAGAGAGGAGAGAGAGAGAGAGAGAGAGAGGAGAGAGAGAGAGAGAGAGAGAGAGAGAGAGAGAGAGAGAGAGAGAGAGAGAGGAGAGAGAGAAAGTATTATATCTGCATGCTTGTACATACATGTGTATATAGATATGGATGCACACACATATAAATTGCATAGCCGCGACAGAAATCGCAACGTATGCAAAATCGTACGCGCATGCCGGGAGTCTGAAAAAAAAAGATTGAAAAACACGATTACATAGCTCCAGTTGGATAAATTGATTCCAGGTTACAACCGAATTCATTTTAATTTTAATATAATTCAATTAATATAATTTAAATATAAATACGAAAAACAATTTTTTGTCCCCGCCTGACTGGTATTTAAAGGAAAGATAAGCGAAGAGGAAACAAAAAAAAAACATATTAGTTTCGCATCCGTTAAGAAGAGCGAGAAAGAGAAATCCTTTTCGCGCTAAATAAGTCTCGAGGCCACGGAAATCGTGATCGAGACAAATAGAATTTGCGAAATATCCAAATGGGCCATGTGTGTGCGTTGAAAAGGAGACAGGAAAAGAATGGAGTATATTACGTCGGTGGCGTTGGGATCTTGGAAGGTCGAGAGGCGAGAGAATCTTTTGTAAAAAGAGGAATTTATTATACGAAGGTCCTGTATTTATATATATATATATATATATATATATATATATATATATATATATATATATACATATATATATATATATATACAGGGTGGTTCGAAAAGTATATATATATATATATATATATATATATATATATATATATACAGGGTGGTTCGAAAAGTGACGTGCAAAAGAAAAATCTAGATACGTCGTATTGATACCTACACGAATCACTCTAATGTATGTTCTACGATCGCTTTTTACTTTTCGACAAAAAAGCGCTTTTTTATTTGTTTCTTTTGCGAAAGTACTATCATCGCGATTTTTTTGAACTTGTGTTTTTGTTACGAAAATTGAATATTACGCTAGTTTGAGAATAATTTATTTCATCAAACGTCGGAATAATTAAATATTTTAGTGTTTTATCCCAATATTTCGTTGGCTACGTATGAATGAAAAATTTCGCGAATCTACGGGATTTTCTAGTCTCATACTCGTTCAGCCATTATTTAGATTCATATCTCTTGATTCATATCGTGACTTTCGACTAACTTTAAACGCCTTTATTTCAAAACTACATTTTTCAAGTCGGCCGGACTTCATAACTCAAACAAATTTCAACCGATTCACTTGAAATTTTAACTGTATATTTAGAATTACATTTTCTGAAGTACTACGTAGGATTTTTTTAATTATATTGCATACTTCCTTTTTTATAAACAATTTTCTGACGATTTTCTCATGGTATTTTATACTTTTTGTTTTAGAAATGCGCCATTTTGACAAAAAACGATATATCAAAAAAATACCTACGTACTTCTATAGCTATTATTATATATAATTGAAAAAACTTTAGTGTCTCATCATAACTCAAAAATTATAAGAGCTCTTGGTCCGGCCGTTGACATTCCAGAAATAAAGGCGTCATCGGAAAAATGCTGCACAGTCGCCATTTTGACATGTATCTCTGTGAAAAAATAATTTTCTATAGTCAATTACGTGTATAATAAAAACCCTATTTTGTAATTCTGATTTATTTTATGGTTTCGCTGAAAAAAAATCACAAACTATGCTCTGTTTTTGGCCTCTAGAGTGGCCTAAGGCCTTAATAGTTCCGGATTAAGATCGGTCTGTATGCATGACAATATTTCTGCACCGGTATACGTCTATATTTCTCTTTGGACGTCGCTTTTCGGGCCACCCTGTATAGGCATTTCAAATATATATATATATATATATATATATACAAATGTAGATAAGGTAATGCAAACGAAGACTGGTTAGAAAATAAACCAGCCGAGAAAAGCGTGGAGGAAAAAAAAAAATTCGGGCACTCAACACGAAGCCAAAGAGTCAAGAATTTCGCGCTATATTTTTTTTCCGCGTTGCGCGATACTGCGCGACACGAGCTCAGCATTAACCTTCTTCCATTTACGCGCGTGCGAGACATACGTAAGTTGGCTCTGAAAATGCATAAAAATGTATAAGCGAATGCTTATGTCGGACTGTCGGGTCGGCGAACGAGCAACAAGAAGTCAAGGAACGATAAACACTCTCCGCCGTCTCTCTCTCTCTCTCACTCTTTCTCTCTCTCTCTCTCTCTCTCTCTCTCTCTCTCTCTCTCTCTCTCTCTCTCTCTCTCTCTCTCTCTCTCTCTCTCTCTCTCTCTCTCTCTTTCATCATCCGTACGATAAGAGAGCGAAATTGATTGAGGCGAAAAAAAACATACATATTCGCTACCATCCTGTTTCGAAAAGAACCGTAAATTATAAGCATTTTTTCCAATGCAATTCAACAGTTGCGACGCAGATACGTTTTGCTCGGGGGGTCGTTCGAGGATCGACGCTGCACCCAGGAAGAGCATCATCTAGGTAAGAGAGAGAATGAGAAAGACTCTTTTTTTTTTTTCGCAGATGCTACGTACGAGAATCCGAGAGTGTACTCGCCCTCGCGTGGCACAATGGGCCACGTCGAAAAGCGGGAATCGAGGTCACGAGGATCAAATTGAGACGACCCAATAACGCGATTCAATGCATCGGTGAAAAAAAAGAAGAAAAAAAAAAACAGAAAATCGAGGGTGCACCGGGTCCTCCCACCCACGCATGTACCGTACAATGCGGATCGAGGAACTCGATCACAGGAAAAATTTCAAACCGCAAGAGAAGAGAAAAAGATAGCGGCACTACGTACATGTACAGCTGTATACAAATGTTTTTTTTTTTTTTTTTCACGAGCCTATTAAAAAAAAACGCTTGGAAATGCTTCCTGCCTCTTCGTAAAATTTCCCCGTGTATTTCAATCGGGAACAGACTCGGGACGGGACTCGTTATTGTCCTGTCTTTGTGTACTTAAAAATAAAAATAAAAAAGAACAACGATAAAGAGTCCCCGGCTGTATGTATCCGCGTATATAGGTGCGAATGTGCATTACCTATACAGATCCTGTGCATCTCATTTCACGAACGGATTTTTCCGATTCTCTCTATGGGTGTGGGATGCGGCATAATGGGATTAACGGTTCGTATACGTTTACGGTTAAAATGGTCTTTTATATTTTTAATGTTGCATCCGATATCCTTTTTTTTTTTTTAACATTTATGCGATTCACTGCAGGTCATAGGTATAAATAGGACATTTTCATTAGAAATTATCACTTTTATCATGAAAGTCGTAGTAATAATAATAAGAATATTAACAACAACAACAGCAACAATGAAAAAAATTATGATAATAATATTTGACAAGTAGAACCATTTTCACCATAAGAAAAGTGATAAGAACAATTAGTATTTTTATTATTATGAATAATAATAATTATAATGAAAAATAAAAAATTATTATAAATATTGTAAATAATAATAATAGTCTGCATAAATTATACAACGATAATAGCAATGATAATGATAATTAACAAGTACAACTATTTTTACCATAACAAAGCTCATAACAATTATTATTATTATAAATAATAATAATAATAATTGTTATTATTGTAAATTATTATAAAACATTTATAAATTTATAAATTATTATAAATAATAATAAAAAGTCGGCAATTTTGGGTGTTGTTTTTAATAATAATAATAACATCCAAAATTGTGCTAAAGTCTGACGGTAATGATAACAACCCATACAACGATAATAGTAAAAATAATAATAATTTACTCCAATTGCGTTATTGTATTTTTTAAAGTTATTTTTCAGTACTATTATTATTATTATACAACAATCATAGTAAATATAATAATAACAATAGGTTACTAATAATAATAGTTTGCTCTAATTACATTATTGTATTTTTAATAATTGTTTTTCATGACTGTTATTATTTATTATTTTTGTTTTTATTGTAATGGAGGGGGGGGGGGATTCTGGTAAATTTTAATTCGGAATTTTAATTATATACTAATAAATAATAATAAATAATAATAGTACTGAAAAATAACTTAAAAAAAATACAATAACTCAATTATTGTATTTCTTTGAAGTTATTTTTCAGTACTATTATTATTTATTATTATTTATTATACACTTGTTGTTTTTGTTGTTATTATTATCACTATTATTATTATTATACAACAATCATAGTAAATATAATAATAACAATAGCTTACAAATAATAATAATTTGCTCTAATTACATTATTGTATTTTTAATAATTGTTTTTCATGACTGTTATTATTTATTATTTTTGTTTTTATTCTATACCTAATTAGGAGGGCGTTTGGGTTTTGGGACACTTGAAATTGATCACTTTCAAGTGTCAAGTGATTCCTCGCACCTGCAATATTGCAATAGACTCAATGAGACGAAGAAAAACAAAGCCGTTATTATTCTTATTATTATTGTTATTATTACAACAAAATTATTCGATCTATATAAAAGAAATACGAGCTGTATTTGAAATAAATTCTTTTTGTTGCACGCGCTTGGTTATATTTTTGTTGCAATGTGCTCTACGATAAATTATAAAATACAACAAATATCAGTAAAGGTTACTAAAAGGAATTAAACGATCGCGGGACTACGCGCGGTTGCGATAAATCGTGACGACACGACCCGTCTGATGACCGTTCGCGCGCTCGCGCGCGTATGGCAATGACGAAAGAACGAAATATCAAGGCGAGTGAAAATAAGTCTTACGGTAAATCGTGCCACTTCGTCACGTGGTGTCATCCCAGGATTCTCTTTCCTTAAATCGTTTTCCCCGTGACCGGCAAATACGTTAGAAAGACAAGCGACGGAAGATTCGTGATGATCGGCAACGCCCATTACCTACGCTCGATTTCACGAGCGTTATCACAATCGAGAACAAAGAAAAAAATTAAACAAAAAAAGAAGAAAAAACATATTGATAGCAGGAAATTGACCTTCCAGGGTTCGTTAACTCGATGCGATACACAGAGGGTCGAGAAAGAAGGGGAAGATGAAAAGAAAGATGAGGAACAAATGACGCAAAGATTGAAGCGAGATATGTGGGTCAGTGTCCGTAGTGAAATCAAACGAAAATAAAAAACACGGATAACAATTATATGATTCCATGATGAGTAAAAATTTTCGAGCCACGTTCAACCCGCAAAATAAAGGCCTCCTTCCCCGAGCAGAGTTCGGCGATAGCGGATTATAGGGTACCTTAAGGCCTTAGGGCACTCTAGAGGCCAAAAAAAGGACTTATTTTGTGATTTTTTTTTCAGCGAAACCATAAAATAAATTGGAATTACAAAATAGGGGTTTTATTATACACGTAATTGACTATGAAAAATTATTTTTTCACAGCGATACATGTGAAAATGGCGACTGTGCAGCATTTTTCCGATGACGCCTTTATTTCTGGAAGGCCAACGGCCGGACCAACAGCTCCTATAATTTTTGAGTTGTGATGAGACACTAAAGTTTTTTCAATTATATATAATAATAGCTATAGAAGTACGTAGGATTTTTTTGATATATTGTTTTTTCGTCAAAATGGCGCATTTCTAAAACAAAAAGTATAAAATGCCATGAGAAAATCGTCAGAAAATTGTTTATAAAAAAGGAACTATGCAATATAATAAAAAATATCCTACGTAGTGCCTCAGAAAATGTAATTCTAAATATACAGTTAAAATTTCAAGTGAATCGGTTGAAATTTCTTTGAGTTATGAGTCCGGCCGACTTGAAAAATATAGTTTTGAGATAAACGTGTTTGAAGTTAGTCGAAAGTCACGACATAAATCAAGAGGTGTTGCACTCGAATTCGAAAATCGAGTACTTAGAGATTTTTCACACCCATCATTTTATTGATGGGTGTGAATACATTTAAAATGGGTTTTAAATGTATTAAGGTACATTTTTAAAAAAATTAATTTTTTGAAAATCCTAGAGAGGCCCAAGGCCTTAAACGAGGGTAAAATGTTTGGAATACCAATAAGTTAGGGCCTCCGATAAACCTTCCAATGGCAGAAACTGGACATTGTCACTCAAAGGAGGCCAATGCAGAGCGAAACTGAACCTGCGAAACCCCAGATGGGCCTACATCGAGCGCTCCTCCAGAACCTACTTGCCCCCCTTTCGGCCTACTGTAGGCGCACTATAGACCCTCTGGACCCTCCATTCAGCCTACTGTAGGCGCACTGTAGATCCTCCGTACTCTTCATTCAGCGAAAACGTATTTATTTCGTCATCGAACGGGTTACCGATCAGGCCACAAATGGAGTGTTGATGGAGGAGATATCGAATTTGGGTTAAAAGCAGGTTAGGTTGGGTCGAGGCAACGGACTTGAGATCGAAAGCAGGTTAAGGAGGCCTGTGTTTTGCACGTTTCACTGAAACTGGAGGGTCGAAAGAAGGTTTTGGAGAGCTAACAGAGGCTACACTGGACCAAATGGAGGCCTCTTCATTGCATTGAACTCGACAAATGGGGTTTGGTAGGTTCAACGGAGTCTGGGCGGCTTGTGCATTACAAAAAAAAAGGCTTCTCCGAGTGTTCAGAGGAGGCTATACATTTTGACTCGGGAATTCTAAACAAAATTCCATGTACTCGTGCATTTTTACGTTACGATCCTCCGTTTCGATATCATTGACAATATCTTTCCTTACGTCGCGACGCGAAACCGCGAGCTAAGATATATTTCGCAATCGACCCTCGAGCTGAGCAATTGATCGATCTCCTTATTGTTGCGAAACAAGGTGCGATTTTTTCTCCTTCTCTCTTTTGTAATCCATGTGCAATCGGCGTGCCCCACGTTACGGACAAATTTGGATAATGATCCGTATATTTTTATCGATCTATGAGCATTTATCGATGTACGTATTTCAGATCGGACGATCGTCGTTATCGGTGAAACGGGGATTTGTTTTGCGTTGCTGTTTTTATTTTTTCATTTTTTTTTCTGCAGTTGCATTTGATTCTGCGACATACTTGAGTGAGAAATTGCGATTTGCTTCGATGGCGCATGTCGAACGTTTGTCGTTGCTCGTTGGGTCGTTTTGGTTCGCTATTCGTGAATCGAGACAAAGGACAAAAGGTTGTAAGTGTGTCATGCGTGGTGCATTCGAAATGGAATACCCCTCGCTCCTCAGACTGCGATATTGCATGAAAAGGAACTATAGGTATACACACATTTACCGGTGCATATGGGGAACGTGTATTTATAAAGGGATCTCCACGTTAAATCGACATATTCGTCACCTATCGAAGTATTGACCCAGGCCAATGTTGAATGGGAGACAGCCCATCTACGACGGTCTGTATTTATTATTTTTCTTAATTTTCGTTACAGGCACGGGTGACGGAATTGTCGTAGGAATCCAATTGGATTCCCATACTTGATTCCACTTTCTGATAGGGATGGAACGGGTAATTGCATTGGAACCCTATACTTAATCGTGTTGTACGCGAATATTACAATATTCTTATACATATGAGTATTATATTTGGTATCAAGATTTCGTAGAAAACACACAAAGCTTCTTTGCATCTCAACGTGAAATTCTTTAAAAAAATACCAAAGTTTGTTTCGACAGAGGAGTAGAAGCCTAAATTTTGTCAAAATAAAAACAAAACGAAAGAAATGATTTTATGACAATATTTGATTAAATATACAGTGGCTTTCTTAAATTCTTAACAGTAATTAATTTTAAACAACGGTAAAGCCAAATAATTAATTTTCCAATTTTCAGCAAATGAACTAAATTTCTTGCTCTAATTTGAGAATTATCTGGATAGAGCACATATGACCATTCACTGGAAAGAGGTAAGAATACAGCATTAGTGAATAAATATGCCTAATTCTCATGTATTATTACGAATTGATAAACATTTCTTTGCAAAAGATCAGAGATTGATTTTATATTAAATAATAAATACTTGAAAACGTTTTTTTTTCTTCGTTTTTGGAACAACTACTGTACATAACTGTATCATAATTAACTTGCGCAGTGTGCAAGTACCATAAACTAGAAAAATTCTGTATTGCGTTGAAATTCGATATTAAATTAAAAAATTGGCTTTAAGGGAGGTTTGTACTTTGTTAGGCCAAAAAATGTTCGATTTTTTCACCAATTTTTTATGCGAAAAATATTAAATCTAGAATGTTGAAATTTGATAGGTTTACTAAGCAATCTTTAGTGAACATAATAATCATTTTTAATGTTTGAAAAAAACATGGTACTGAGAGTGGGAAGAGTCACGTATGTCGATGCGCCGACGATGATATTCTTCGCTTGCGGAAGTCCTAAGTCCGGGACAGGCGATCTGAAGCAAAAAAAAAAAATCAAACGTATGTTTCCTTTGTACAATAGTGTGTATAAGGCGAACTAGAATCAAGAAGAAAAATTGAAAAATAAGAAAATATTGAGCGATCGAAGGGGGAGTTTAGTTGTTTACCAACATATTTTGCAGTTTTTTAAATTCTTAAATTAAAAACGTTTGAATATTTTTGGATAATTCTAGTTCAACTAATGAAGACGTTTGTTGCACACGTGCTTGCCAAATTTCATAACGATTGCTCATCTAGGGCGTGTAGGAGCACTTCCGCAAACTTGAAAAACGTGGTTTCGAGAAAAACGCGTTTAAAGTTAGACTTAAGTTTACGTGCGAATAAAATGAAAAGTTTCAATCTTACACCTAATCTGCTATGCTAGGACCATAGAGTACACCTTTTCTTCAAAAAAAGCCTCTTGACCCAAAAATGAAAAAAAAATGTTGGCCCAACAAAGCAAAAACCTCCTTTAATGACACCAGTCCTTTTTTTTTGCTAAATTTTAATGATTCGAGTTTTTATCAATAATTGATATTCTTTTCTTATTTTGAATATAAATTAGCTTTCGTCCATTTACTGGTCCCCGTCCATTCATTGGTCGGTATACGTTATTTTCGATTCGAACGTGGTAAAGATTTGCAAACGGCGTTCATCAGGAAACAGCCCGACATCCACTTGGATTCCAATGTGGACTCCGTACGTGCGGCGTCCCTGTCAAATTCCTATAGGGATATGGTAGGATCTGGGGACTCTCCAAAAAATTTCTCCATGGGCATAGGGGAAAATGTGACTGTTGAATAAATTAGTTGAATACGTTTATTAAAATTAGTAAAATTAAATAAAAATCCATACATTTTTGGAAAAAAAAACAAACCTGTAAAAATTGCGGAGATTCCGCTCCTGGAATGGCCCATATATGTGTACGGGTAAAAATGACTCTCTCTCTTTCTCTCCCTTTCTCTCTCTCTTCCTCTCTTCCTCTCTCTCCTCCTCTCTCGCTTTTGCTCTTCTCTGTCATAATACTTGCGTGCACGAAGTTTCACAATAGTGAGCCCGGTAAGTGATGTTCGGGGGCGCTTTATAGTACGCGCGTATATCGAGGGCAGAGCACCGTTACTCCGTTTGGTCGCGTTACCCACAGAGCCCGTACCATTCACCAGCAAGCAACAGATGTCTGTATATGCGTGAGTGTGTGTGTATGTGTGTGTGTGTGCGTGAATACGCACACACACACACACACATACACACAACTTTCCATATGGGTTCAGGAGCACAAAATTAAAGACGAGAAGGAAGTTGGCGATGAGAATGTTTTTTTTTTCTTTCCAAGTTGTTACACGACTCGCAGCGGGCAGCTTTTTGTTTCGAATTGCGTCGTATGATCAACTTCGTTTATTTGCAATTATCCGAAGAATTGGAATGGCATGACCATCTTGGTAAAATTAAATGTTAAATAAGTCGTGAAATTTTGGGAAATTTTTGCTTAATTTTATCATTGTCGTGTCAAATTGACCCGTGCAGAAATATTGTCATGGATACAGTCCGATTCGGACTAGGATCGTGGTTTCTCAATCGGGATCCAATCGGACATCGGATCGGATCCGGATCCGGAACTATTAAGGCCTGACGCCACTCTAGGATTTTCCAAAAATCGATTTTTTTTTGTTAAAAATGTATCTTAGTACCTAGAAAATTATACTCCAAAAGATTATGGGTGTGAAAAATCTCTAAGTACTCGATTTTCGAATTCTAGCGCAACCCCTCTTGATTCATGCAGTGACTTTCTACTACCTTTAAACGCGTTTATCTCAAAACTACATTTTTCCAGTCTGCCGGACTAATAATTCAAACAAATTTCAACCGATTCACTTGAAAAGCTAACTGTATATTTAGAATTACATTTTCTGAGGCACTACGTAGGATTTTTTAAATTATATTGCATAGTTATTTTTTTATAAACAATTTTCTGACGATTTTCTCATGGCAATTTAACTCTTTGTTTTAGAAATGCGCCATTTTGACAAAAAACAATATATCAAAAAAATCCTACGTACTTCTATAGCTATTCTGATATATAATCGAAAAAATCTTAGTGTCCCATCATAACTAAAAAATTATAGGAGCTGTTGGTCCGGCCGTTGACCTTCCAGAAATAAAGGCGTCATCGCAATAATGCTGCACAGTCGCCATTTTGACATGTATCGCTGTAAAAAAATAATTTTCTATAGTTAATTACGTGTATAATAGAGCCCCTATTTTGTAATTCCGATTTATTTTATGGTTTCGCTGAAAAAAAAATCACAAAATATGCCCATTTTTTTGGCCTCTAGAGTGGCCTAAGGCCTTAAGGACTCTAGTCAGAATCCAAATAGAAACTTTGCATAGGATCCAGTCTATAATCTTGAACTTCTAGAGCAATATCTAGTTCGTTATCGAATCGGATCCCGGGGATGAATGTAAAAATCATCAGGCGGTACCGATCCGTATCAGCTGGAGACGCCGGACGTTTTCTGAAATTATTTATTCAAGAATCTGAAAAAGATTAGGTAAAAATTGGTGCTACAGTATAACTATCAAAACTTGCATCTTTTAATAGCAGAGTTTGGAAAAAAATTCTTTACATTTAATAAAATTTTTCGAAAAAAAACAATATATAGACGTTGAAAGAGTTATATTTCCTGGAGAAAAGTGATATAGGTTATTAATTCTAAGTAATTATAATTAATTTAAATGGAGATCGTTCGAACTAAGAAAACATTTATTTAATTTGGTAAGAAAAATGTATTTAATACGCATTTGAAATACGTATTTTAAATTCTTGCCACCACTTCTCCGCTCTGTGCTACTGAGTGGGTGCCATCCAGTGTTAGGCAAAATTTAATTGCTGGGGTAACTAAAGATTAATAATTAATTAATTGTAATTGTGAAAACTCACGATTAACAATTAGAAACTAATAAATTTTCAATCTTTTTGGTGTATTTGATTAAAAACTAACAATTAAAACTGATTATTGCATAGAGCGCTGCGTAAGACTACAAAACCCAAACAAACACGTCGTATCGGATATCTGTAAAGTTAAATAGGTTAATTGTTAGCTTTAATTGTTTCTTGGAACAATTTAAAAAATAATTGCAATTGTTTTAATTGCGAATTGCAATTAAAATATATTAATCCAAATAAATTAATTGCAACATGCCATTTATAGTTCACTTCAATTAATGTTAATTGCAATTAAATCAATTACAATTACTTTTTTAGTCAATTAATGAACTGATTGGAAATTTAATTGATTAACGCCTAATACCGGTGTCATCTGGATTCCGAAGAGGATACCCCTTCTAGGGAATCCGTATCATATCTCGATCGGGATCCGATCGGAACTTACGTATCCCTAAGAAATTTCTTCACGGGACTCAGTGTGTAGTCGAAGGGTTAAATATTGTTTGAGAGAAAGAAAAATAAAAGGGTGGTTCACGCTTTAATTTTTATTTTCTTCAATGTATCCACCGTGGATGTCTGATCGTTTTGCATAAGAATAATTTTCGTTTCTGTTTCACTGAAATCAGTGGACTGCCGTTGACGGTCTTGAAGAAAATAGCCCTTGACATGTTTAACTCAAAGGGTTGGTTGCACCCCTTAAAATTATTTTTCCGCCAATAAAAAGAAATACATATCCAACAGTTTTTAATGATCTAACATACGCATGAGTTTCAACAAAATCGAAAGCCGTCGCCAATTGACGGATTGGCGTTCCGGATTGGCGTATTTCAAGAATCGATAAAAATAATAATATAATTTTTTGCAACGGGAGCAAGGTTTTTGGAAAAAAAAGTGACAGGAAGAGCGAAGTGAGTTGGGAGTCTTGGAGAGTGAACTAAAGTTCAACTTTGTAGAATTTCCGTTGAACTACTGGGGTTAACGACATGCACGGAGCACGATGACGCGTAAGCGTTCACGTCGTGAATGATACGGCGCGTATGGGAGGCGAGCGGATAATGCAGCGGGTCCAGCAGGATGTCCGCGACGCGATAGGAGTGAAGCATCGCGAGTGTATCCTGGCTCTTTCGTCTCTCAACTCGGAATCGAGCGGAACCAATCTGGTCGTAATTTATCGCAACTTTTTTTCTTTCTTTCTTTTTTTTTTTTTGGCGTTCTCGAGCTATTAATGTCCTAACGCGTTGGTGAACTCGTCGTAACGCAGACGCGTTAGATAATTCCGATAGCGGAGAGTGGGAGGAAACATTTTTTTCCGCATACCACGCGAAGAATAATTATAAACGTCGACGATGTCAATGGTTCATTGATCGAGGGAAATGGAAAACGGAGATTCTCGTGTCTCTAGGAGCAATTGAAAAAAAAAAACATAACTTTCTTCGACCGGAAGTAAAAAACAATTGGCCTCAAAATGTGAAATATCAAATGGTAAAAGAATAATTCTCTTTGTTACAACAAAAGCCTGTAAGGATTCCTCGTCATTCGAGGGGTAGAGAAAAGTGATAGGTAGGCAAGATAGGACTAACTTGTATATTCAGTAGCTACGCATCAATCGAGCGAGAGAGTCTTCGCTACGAGCCGCCTGTCGGAGAATCGGCGAAACACCGGAATTCGGCCGCACTGCAAGGCTACAGTCCCGTTACAGCATAGATCGCCGTGTGCACGTCGAACGAATTATATTTTCCACCTATACATTGTAATCGTTTTACTTGAGATTGTATCCGTGTATTGTTCTCATACAAACGCGCGAGAAGATTTGCCATTCACGCGGGCGTTTTGAGCGCACGAATGTACGGTAAAGTACATATACGAGGACGGGATGATCGAGGCCAGAGAAAGTGGACGATGAACCCGGGCCTTCTCTTCGTCTCTATAACCAAGTGACATACATATGTATATATATATATATATATATACGTATATATATATACGTATACTGGGTATTGGTCACGATCCCGTGAAAGGGTTGTAGGACATGTTTTCCGCTATCAAATAACCCATTAATGCTTTATGCAAAAGTGAACCATTTTCGATATATATATATATATATATATATATATGTGCGTGTGTGTGTATGTGTATGTATGTATGCATGTATGTGCATATATGTATATATATTAGGTGTAGTAAAAAGAAATCCATTATTTTTGCCTTCAATTTCATGCAAAAATAATGGATTTCTTTTTACTAGACCTAATATATATATATACAGGGTGTATCTCAACTACTAGTTTTCCGTTCGTGGGCATACAGGGTGTCTCTTTCCGAGCAAAACCCTTCTTTTAAAAATGTCGTGCGACAAAAATTGGCCGAGATATTCACGAGTAAAACTCGACGCGAGTAAACAATGGCACAGTAGTTTCGGCGTCGGAGCTATCGCCAGCGCGGGTTCGAAGCCACGTTCGGGCAGGTGAATTTTTTTCAATTTTTTTTTTTTTCTTGTCGGATAATGACCACGATTAATTAATATGCAAGTGAATTTATTGTTAAATCATTTTTGTTTATAACATTGAAAGATACTTTTTTCAGTCTGCCAGATGCTACAACGATAAGAAACACATTTGGCATATCATTGCTACGAAGAAAAGATAGTCGGGTTGGTAAATTTCTCGCTATGATTATGATGAAACGTATTTAATTACGAATTAATTAAAAGGTTCACTTTTAAAGTAGCCAGGCGCTGGGACCGTGCACCAATCCGTTCGACGTACAACGATCAATCAGAAACAGAAAACGTTGGTCGAATTGGTAGGTTGCCTGCCGCAGAACGGTAATGTTCGGGTTCAAATTCACCTGCCCGAACGTGGCTTCGAACCCGCGCTGGCGATAGCTCCGACGCCGAAACTACTGTGCCATTGTTTACTCGCGTCGAGTTTTACTCGTGAATATCTCGGCCAATTTTTGTCGCACGACATTTTTAAAAAAAGGGTTTTGCTCGGAAAGAGACACCCTGTATGCCCACGAACGGAAAACTAGTAGTTGAGATACACCCTGTATATATATATATATATACTATTTATTATAATAATTAAAGATTCACTTTTAATACCTTTAGTTCGCTAAAATATATAATTTATTTATTTTATTTATAACTTTCAATATTAGTATGATTTTTTCATTAATATATGATTTTGGTATCATATATATATATATATATATATATATATATATATATATATATATATATATATATATATATATACAGGGTGGTCCAATAACTATTAGCACCTTGGATATCTTCGAAACTATAAGGCTCACAGAAATATTTGCTGAAATGAAATTACACAGTATGAAAGGGGCCATCCGATAGCGATAATAGTTTTTTTTTTGCAGGTGGAGGTACTTCGGACATTTGAAGGTCAACTCCATTTTTTAAAATGGATCGGTTTGTTTTTTTTCTGTATCATGAAAGAGGAGCTTAAAACGAGTTCGACGACCTATAACATAAGGTCATTGAAGGTCATAGAAAGTACAGAAAGGCGATAATACTTACAGTTTCGGTAGTAAATAAAATTACTACGTTTATAGTAAGATAAACGCCTTTCTGTACTTTCTATGACCTTCAATGACCTTATGTTATAGGTCGTTGAACTCGTTTTAAGCTCCTCTATCATGATACAGAAAAAAAACATACCGATGCATTTAAAAAAAAGGAGTTGACCTTCAAATGTCCGATGTACCTCCACCTGCAAAAAAATTATTATCGCTATCGGATGGCCCCTTTCGTAATGTGCAATTTCATTTCAGCAAATATTTCTGTGAACCTTATACTTTCGAAGATATCCAAGGTGCTAATAGTTATTGATCCACCCTGTATATGCTCGAATGCAACAACAAGTTATTCAAACTTCATCGCTCTCCCAGCAAACTCAAGCAACGCTACTCTGACTCATTTACGTTTCTGTTATACGTACACGTCAATCGTTACGTGTCTGAGCATGGGATTTTAGGAAATTCGAACGACATCAATTCCCGTGACGCACAATAAAGTGAAATATATCGCACACTTAAGGGCATGCACAAGATCAAAATAATCTCACAAATTTTCCAACCCAGTTTTCTCATAAATGGTTAAGGTTTTTGAGGAAAAACAAAGTATCAGGCTCTGAAGTATATCCTGACACAGAGCTTGACGATATTGTTTTGCCCTAAAAATTATTCATCTTTGAGAAATGTCGGTTTGAAAATTTTAGCTATCTCTCTCGCACTCATATGTCACGTGGTACACCTTCTACTTCGCCTTAAAGCACGACGAATCAATTACACGGAGAGAATTAAATGTTAAAAATTACCGCGCAGTAACGGTAACTAGATGACACCCCTGAAACTTCGCTTATTATTACTGAGTAAAACACAGATTTTCACGAAAATAAAATAAAATTTCTTCTTCAGATAGAAAATTTTACCAGATTTTCTAGTAAATTTTGATATGTAACAAAATACGCAAAACTTAAATTTAAAAAATATATATAATATCAGCGAAATTTTACTGTGCATTTTATTATTTTATGCCTTTCAAAAATGTCTATAAAAAAGTATCGTCTTTATAACAGTTATTTTAAGATTTATTATAAAATTTAATGAGTGTTATAGGAAAATGTATTGTGCTCTCGGTAAAAATTATCGTGCGCGCTACCCTTCTTGTATAGTAAAATTTTAGCTACGCATTTGAAATTTTCTGTAACGTGAGTTAAAAAAAACTTGTCGCATACGAATTATTATGCTTTTCTCACTTGTCACCACATTGAAATATATCACGGTAATTTTTACCGTGAAATTCACGATAAAAATTACTTTTTAATTCTCTCCGTGTAGATACGTGGGTTTAACTCATGATCTGCTTACACATACGACTCCGAGTGCCAGGAGCACCGATTTAAGTTTCTCCCGGTATGTAAAGTGGTGATTCCGATATCGAGGTACGGTTTTAGGCGAAGGGATTCGATCTAATCTGTTAGATCTGAGAAATGTGGCGCTTTTCAGCCTCAATTTTCACGTGACTTTACTTAGTGAAAATTATATCGTATTTTCGCGCTCGTTATAATGGGGGGGGGGGGGGGGGAGAAGATGATACGAGGCTTGAATGTTCACGATGGGGAAGGAAAGGGGAGAAGGTGAGGAAAGTAGAGAGCGAGAGAAAAACCAAAGGGGGAAGGATGAGAGAGAGAGAGATGGTGCAGACCGCGTAATGTTTCTATTTACGTCCCGAGACACCCTCTTTCCTGTAGGCCCGGAGGGTCAGCCGTCGTCGTCGTCGTCGCCGTCGTCGTCGTGTACCATAATCGCCTGTTCACTTCGTCTTCTTCTCCGTTCGTGTACACGCAATCCCCCATATTCACTGACGACGCGGTGATTCAAGTTTTCAAATTCAAAAATCGTAAATCCGACCGAATTCTCTAATTTTCATTTGAGGCAGGTGTTACCCTTCATGACGATGAAAAATTCAATTTTTTTTTACATGATCTGCATCCTTAAAGTATTTAGAACACGTAGGTGAAAGGATATTTTCGTATCTAAAGTATTTTAGAATTTACAGTGTTTTTAAATTCGTTTTTCTGAAAACAGCATTTTTCAGCCGCGTAGGACACTCTACAGCTGCAACGGATGAACCGATTCACATGAACCTCTGCTCAATTGAAAGGATATTAAATTTGCGGGACCATCAGGAAGGGATTTTTGTCAAACATTGATTTAGAAATATTTTTTTCGTCCGTTGAAGCAAAAAAAATGGTTTTTTTTTTTTCAAACAGCTGCCATTTTGTTATCCAGGAGTTCTACAGAAAATAAAAAAAGATAAGGCCCCCAAATTTAGTGTAGTTTAATAATTTATAACCCGTTTTTGTTTTAGATGAAATTGCAAGGCTGTGGAGGGCACCGCGGAGACCAAAACACGCCGTGCATGGCTTTGTTTGATTAGAGCTGGAGCCGACATTTTGGATTTTTTTTAATAAATAAAATTGGAATTTACTCTTCATTGATAGAAGAATAAAATAAATTCCTGAAGTTCATGCATCTTTTATGCCGCTCGATGGTAACCTTAACTTAAAGTAAAATTGTTGTATTAAAAAATTGCTACATCTTAAATTTACATCACAATGAAATAAATATGTGTTTACATTGATTTCACTTCATTTCTAACGGAACATTCATAAGTGTAATATCGAATTATGACGTTTGAAATGGATTTGGATAACGAATATACATTAATAATGGAGTTATAAATTAATAAATTAATAATGGAATAATAAAAATTAATCAAAAATAATAAGATCGATCTTAGAAATACAAATATATTGTAAAATTATGAATATATTTTATCGATTCGTATGATTAACAATTAATGCGGGTATGCACTCCAAAAATAATTCAAATTCTTCGCTGGTTTCGTTTAAAAAATAATTCGTTAAAATAAAGCTTGAAACAAACGTTGATATAGAAGTTTTCAACAATAATTTTTTGGTATGTTACACAATGGTTAATCAGTTTTTTAAAAATTTATCTAAATGTTAAATTTAATATTCAAGGTACATCAAGCGATTAGGTATATTTTGAGAAGGGTCTTAACATTTTTCAACGAATGGTAGACTTTTGTCACATAATGGTCCTTGAAATTACAGTCTCATGAATATATTTGTATTTATCAAATGGAGATTTTGAAAGTATTGGAGTTTACATAATATAGGGTAAGGCGATAATGAGGACGATCTTCGGAGTCGAATGTCTTCGAAAACGTCTTTTTCCATATATAAATATATAAATATAGTATGCGCTCATTGTATATTCATGCGTGCAATGCAGTTGAGCCGGGTGTGCACGGCTGTTCGGGCCCTTTTCTCCCTTTCCTCCGCGCTGCTGCAGCGACCCTTCTTTCTCCGCAGGGCTCACTTGCCGACGTCGTCCTATCACTTACGTCACTCTGTTTGCCGCTCCGTTACGGTAGAGCGTGCGATGACGAAAGGAAGAGCGCGAGCGAGAGGGGAAGAGCGACCGAGGGTTAAGAGCGCGAGAAAGGGAGGGAGAGAGAGAGAGAGAGAAGAGAGAGAGAGAGAGAGAGAGAAAAGAGAGAGATAGAGAGAGAGAGAGAGAGAGAGAGAGAGAGAGAGAGAGAGAGAGAGAGAGAGAGAGAGAGAGAGAGAGAGAGAGAGGAGAGAGTAAAGGAAGGGAAGCCTTGATCAGCCTCGCCATAACCTTGCCCAACAACGACAGACGCACGCGTTAAAAAGCACTACGTCCGAGATTACGAGTCGGAGAGCTCCCGAAGAAAAAGAAATAATTCTTCGATATAGGTCAGTGTACAACAAAATGCAATCGCAGTAGTCGGGAAACAATTCAGGCAGTTAGAGATTGAATACATTTGTTTCAATAACCGGTCATGGAGAGTTGAATAAAAATGTATTACGAGGTGTGTAAATTAAGTAATGAGACTGGCAACGTAGCGTTCGTCGACATTTTCATCGATATTGTCTACCTTGAAATAACTTCCTTGGGAAGCCACGCAGCGCTGGAGACGGTTCTTCCAATCCTCATAGCAGTGCTGAAACTCAGATACTGGAATAGCCTTCAGTGTCCCAAAAACCGACGTCCCTTGAGGTGATTTTTCAATCTCGAAAAGAGGCAAAAGTCACAAGGACTCAAGTCAGGTGAATAAGGAGGCTGAAGAGCCACAGGAATGTTTTTACTTGGTAATTATGCATAAACATTTACCTTACCTTTTACTAGCCAAAAACTCGTTTAATGAAATTGCTGTGTGACAGCAATTTTTCTCATTCCCAATTAATTGGTCGAAATCGGTTGAAAGGTGGTGTAAGTCAAATTCAACTCTTCTCCGATCATTCTGACTGTCAATCGACGATGTGAACGCACAAGATGCCGGATTCTGTGGACATTTTTCATCGGTTCTTAAAGATAAAGGCCTTTCGCTGCGTGGTTCATCTTCAATCGACTCTCTTCCTTCTGAAAATGGCTTAAACCACTGAAAAACCTGGGCCCTTGACAAAACGCTGTCTCCGTAGGCCTGCTGAAGTTTTGCAAAAGTTTTCGTTGCACTGTACCCAAGTCTTAAGCAAAACCTGATAGCACACCGTTGCTCGAAATTGATGTCACTGATTTTTAGAATGCACGAGAAAAAAGTGTTTCACGAAAAAAATCGCTACTAACAACCAAATGACTCTAGCGAGTTGAACTCGTAATGATGGCGTATCACATGTTCACCTACCACCCCTCCAAGTCCCCCGTCCCAAGTGTTGCCAGATCGAATCCTATATTGCCAGTCTCATTACTTAATTTAAACACCTCGTATATCAATTGTCTTTGAAAAAAAAAACATGTCGATTTTCGATATTTTTTTCTGACGAGAATATTGGGATGACGAAGTCGAGCTTTTACACACAATTGGTACATAGTCTCAACAAGTTTGAGTTTTTTTTTCATTGGAAAATATTGATAAGCAATGGAGTTATTAATGTTCAAAGAATGTGCCGCCGTTGCTGCATAGCCAATCGGTATAAGTGCTGCTGGCAACTAGGGTGGCCTGAAATGAAAAATGAAAAAATGTACTTTTAGTAACAATAATAAAACTTTCGTATGATCGGATACTTTTTTGGGGTTTTAATAATTACAAAAATGGCAAGCTGTAGAAAAAAAGTATGCTTTTTGATATAAAAAACAACTTTAATAATTTGTTATTCACAAATGGATAGATAAGAAAAAAAATCATCCGGTCACGCGATGAAAAATGTTATAAGCTATGCTGCGTACGAATTCGAAGTGATTCAAACGAACAGATTTTGAGATTTGAGATTGAGATTGAGATTTGAGGTACGAACTATTTTGAGATAGTTTCGTGATAAATGCAAAAGGAAAGGGAGCGAAACGCAGCGGGGCGTTTCGCCGCAGCGCAGTCGGCGATATAAACTTTTGCAAACATCGTCATAAATCGAACAATTGTTGTAATTCTCAACAAAATCCTTATTGCAAATTAACATTATGACCCTTGGCTATAAAGCTACGCGATAAAAGAATAATGTTCTCGAAACTTCAAGCTTATGCAGGCCCCAAGCAACATCGATAAGCAATTGAGTAATAAATAATACTATTTATATTATAAAATTGTAGTCTCTGTATATTCGTTTTCTCAGCCTGAACCTTACAAAATGCTATTTTAATGTACACTATTTTATATAAAAGTGAATATATATGTGTGAAATCCTCGAACGTTTAATTCCGAGAGAAAGAGGAAGAGAGAGAGAGAGAGAGAGAGAGAGAGAGAAAGAGAGAGCGAGATCCCTAGTAGTTTCTCTCGATGCTGTCATTCGAGCGTAATCGAACGTAGCTCCTAATACACTGTGCACCAACGTGTATGCATTTACGTACTTATAATAATTATCAACACTGTGCTCCCGGTCGTGGCACACGGCCAATCTCAATAGAGTCGGTACATGACGTTACTTTGTATATATATATATATATACACACATACACACATATATATATACACACTCTACATTAATAGCGATGTGGCACGCGATCCACAACAAGAGCCCACGCAGCATAGAGAAATACGGAGAAAGTTGACCACGACCCTTGTGCGCTGCAGAAAATTGCACAATTTTCCTCGGCCACCGCGAGACTGTTGTAAGTCAAATCATCTTGAATGATGCATCGCATTTGAAGTTGCCTACCAATTCGACGTGAACAAGAACAATGTAGAAATGACAAATCACTTTTGCATAAGAATAAAAATACTACTGGCTGATAGAAATTTCAAATGGTTTCGTCGTTATTTTAAATCGTTTGGTATCAGTCCACAGAAGTGATGCATATGTCATGCACATAAGCGTATTGTATACATTTATTTAACCGTTTTGACTTAAAAATATGATAAGTGCATGAAAAATAATTAAACAATAAATATAGTAAGCACCGATAGTGGTGGTTGACTCGACTCTTTTTGTTCTTGAAACTTCAATAAAGAGTCTGTAAAAAAAGGGTCGTAAAAATATGTTTGTTTTTTTTTATCCAGCTCGAATAAGGCGCCCGAAATTTAGGCTTCTAGACTAGAATAGTGCCTTAAGGCCTTAGGCTACTCTAGAGGCAAAGAAAGGCATATTTTGTGATTTTTTTTCCAGCGAAACCATAAATTAAATCGGAATTACAAAATAGGGGTTTTATTATACACGTAATTGACTATACAAAATTATTTTTTCACAGCGATATATGTCAAAATGGCGACTGTGCAGCATTTTTCCGATGACGCCTTTATTTCTGGAGGGTCAACGGCCGGACCAACTGCTCCTATAATTTTTGAGTTATGATGAGACATTAAAGTTTTTTCGATTATATACCAAGTGTACAAGTATGAAATGCGGATTTTTTTTCTAAAAAAAAACACGTTAAATTCGGAAGAATGATAAAAAGTGCTTTATTTAAAGTATGCTCCATTGCTTATTATACATTTTTCCCATCTTTCGGGCAATTTGTGAATACCACGCCAGTAAAAATCTTCCCCTTTTGCTGCGAACCATTCATCGAGCCATTTTTTCACATCTTCGTACGAACCAAATCGCTGCTCAGCAAGTGCGTGACCCATCGATGCAAACAAGTGATAATCGCAAGGAGCCAAGTCTGCTGAGTAAGCCGCATGGGGTAGAACTTCCTAGCTGAGTGCTTTCAACGTGTCGCGAGCCGGTTTTGCCGTATGTGATGGAGCATTGTCATGAAGAAAAATGACTTTGTGTTGCCTCTTTCGGTATTCTGGCCTTTTTTCAAGCAGCGAACGGTTCAAATCGGTCAATTGTTGTTGGTAACATTTAGTATTAACCGTTTCCCCAGGTTTTAACAGCTCATAATAGACCATGCCCCTCTGGTCCCATCAAACACAGAGCATCTTCTCTATATATATGTATAAGATGTATACATATATAATGAACTATTATTGGGACGGATGCGCGCAGCTGTTACGAAAAACCACACTAAATCTGTGTTTCTCCCCCAATCTTACCCAGGGCTTATTGCATTTCGTCCGGTCGACGTCTTTCTCTCGTTAATTATTCTTTCTCGTCCTTTCCATCGGTGTTGCTCCCTCCGCGCGTATACCGCATGTACGCGGGTTCACCCCAATTTTTCGAAACTGCGTAAAATAATGTGGCTCCTGAGTCGAGCTTACGCCTGGTTTCCGGTCCTTTCGACACACTCATACATACCACACTTTCGTTTATACACAGACGTATACCAAGCAAAACGCGTTTCCTAATTACGTGTCATCTGCATCTTTGTCTCTTGAAGATTCTCGAAACATTCGTCGAGAGAAGGCGCGCATGTGCGCAACGTTTTTGCTCTCAACGCGAGCCAATTTAATCCGTGCTCTTCCTGTCGCTGCATCTGCTTTACAAATTGTTTGAATTTCTTGACTCGCAGCGTCAAGATCAACACTTGGCGTGACACGAAAAATCGACCCCGAACTAATCTCCCTGACTTTCGTTTGTACCTTATAATTTCAGGGGTTTGGAAATTCCGGGATCATTTTGAGAATCGTAAAAATAAAAATTAACGACTTACGTGACGATTGGATAGCTCGTAAGAGAAATTCATAATTTGAGATAATTTGTGTGAATTGGAAAATACTATTGGTTTAGTGTGGGTTCGGATTAATGATTCCTGATGAACATGTACGTAGTCAGGATATATGGAAAATTAATATACGAGGTGTGTAAATTAAGTAATGAGAGTGGCAACGTAGCGTTCGATTTGGCAACACTTGGGACGCGGGACTTGGAGGGGCGGCATTTAGGGCTCGCTAAAGTCATTTGGTTGTCCGTAGCGATTTTTTTTTCGTGAGACAGTTTATTCTAGTGCCTTCTGAAAACGAGTGACATCAATTCCGAGCAACGGTGTGCCATCAGATTTTGCTTCAGACTTGGGCATAGTGCAACGGAAACTTTTGCAAAATTTGAGCAGGCCTACGGAGACAGTGTTTTGTTAAGGGCCCAGGTTTTCCGGTGGTTTAAGGCATTTTCAGAAGTGAGAGAGGCGATTGAAGATGAACCACGCAGCGGAAGGCCTTCATCTTCAAGAACCGATGAAAATATCGACAAAATCCAGGATCTTGTGCGTTCAGATAATCGGTTGACTGTCAGAATGATCGGGAAAGAGTTCACGGCACAGCAATTTCAATAAACGAGTTTTTGGCCAGTAAGAACATTCCTGTGGCTCCTCAGCCTCCTTATTCGCCTGACTCGAGTCCGTGTGACTTTTTCCTCTTCCCGAGATTGAAAAATCACCTCAAGGGACGTCATTTTGGGACACTCGAAAACATTCAAACGGCTGTAACCGACCAGCTGAAGGCTATTCCAGTATCCGAGTTCCGGTACTGCTACGAGGATTGGAAGAACCGTCTCCAGTACTGTGTGGCCTTTCAAGAAAGTTATTTTGAGGGAGACAATATTGAATTGTAATTCTATTCGAATAAAAAAATTGCAAAAAAATCAGTCTCATTACTTAACTTACACAACTCGTATTCTCTTTCCAGCCTCGATATCAAATTTCATTGCGTGGGCTGAAAGAAGCAGCGTAAACAACATCGGATGACAAAACTCAATTTTCTCTCGCTGGCAGGAAAGGTGTTGCATATTGTTCGTCGTCATGCCAGGGAGGGTCTCGGTCGTTATCGTTTTTTCGTAATTTTTTTTTTTTTTCAACTGCGGCTTGACGTTACGCTTTCGTACCCTTCCGGGGCATTCCGTTCTCTCGTGGGACGTTACCATTTCTAGTGCAGCAGCAAGATACTCTGACACTGACGAAGTGAAGGTTCGTTGAGCACGTAGAAAAGAGGTGAAAATGCTAATTCGCCGATATTAAGGTCAGGTTAAATCCGCGCAATGTAAATAACCAAAGAAGATTCGTAAGAAGAGTATTTTGGCTTGATCCTTCCTTGTACGTGGTTCGGAAACTTGCGGAAAAAAATTCTCCGAAGTGGAGTCTGGAAATACATTGGGGTTTCCGCTTTTATTTTTCATTTTCACTTGCAATTGAGAGCACTCGCGAAAAGAGAAACGTTTCTTATTCAACTATTTACAAAAATGTCCTTCCCATTAAATTATTACCATGATCTTAATTATTAATATATTAATGTTATCTTTTTCTTTTTAATGTATAATAATAATAATATAAATAATTATAATAAAATAATAAAAAATAGGTAATACCAATGAAAAGTTTTAATAATTTCAATACATACCTTACAATAACGTCATATAATAGTTGTACCTATAATTTTATATATAACAATTAATCAATCTATTCCCATAATCATATTTTAATATAAACCACGATTTTTAGGTATTTTATTTTTTCCTTTATACACTTAATTACAACAAAAATGTAATTTATAAATTGACTAGCTCCCGACCGCAGCCTCGCCCGTGTGGAATTTGGCCCATAGAAACTTCATCAACCGTTGTACCCCTAAGTAGGGGTAGCTTTAAAAGATCCTAAAATATGCCTTTTATTATTTGTTTTGAAGAATATATATACCAAGTTTCCAGTTCATACACGCAAGGAATAGAATATTCTATACAAACTTTTACACCCCATTTCACCCCCTTAAGAGTTGATTTTCGAAAAATCCTTTCTTATTGCACCTCTCCCACCTTGTCAGGAATATATCTTCCAAATTTCATGTTTCTATCTTCCGCGGTTTAGACTGTGCGTTGTCTATATGTCAGTCAGTCAGTCACATAACTGTATTATCTTTTATCATACAAATTTTACTATCCCCTTTTCCCTTGAAGGATTGAATTTCCAAAAACGCTGAAATTTCATTAATTCCTCTGTCAAAGTTTCAATTAAATTTGACCCGATTGTTTTTATTTTCCATACAAACTTTGCCACCCCCTTTCTTCCTTTAGGTGTTGAATTTTCAAAAACGCCAAAATACGTGTCTCATTAATTGTGTCATTAAGCACGAATGCCAAATTTCAATTAAATCCGACCAGATTTGCTTAAATTTTCATACAAACTTTGCCAACCCTTTTCTCTCACTTAGGGGTTAAATATCGAAAAATCCCTTCTTAAATGGCGCCTGCATAATAAAATCAACATGCCCGTACAAATTTCACGTTTCTACACTCAGCCGTTTAGGCTGGGCGATGACGAGTCATTTAGTCAGTTAGGACTTTACTTTTTATATAGATATATATAGTAAATATAGATAGATTAGCGTGAAAAGTTTGGAAAATCGGTGCAAAGTTAATGTTTGCAAGCGTTAAAATGGACTTTTACGGTAGAACGACAGCCTTGCTAACGGGGAATTTCCAGCTCTCACTCAGCTCGAGTTCACGGACGTGTGTAACGATTGTATTACCGGTGTTGGTGTACGCGGTTACACACGGTGTACTCTCGGACCTTAATCTATCTAGAAAGTTGCGCGGGCGCACCGTAATTCTCACTCATTCGTGTTCAAATTCACCGGCGAAAGAATATGTTGTTAAATTACCACGCAGACACACACACACACACACACACACACACACACGAACACATACACAGTCATGCACAGCCATTAGACTGACTAATCTCTCGAGCAAAAAAAAATGCGCTTGTATAAAATCTCAGTAATTCGTTTTTCCCATATATAAATCCTTGTACAAATGATAATAAGTAACGAGCAATTTGTTCTCGAATAATTGTTTGTACTTTCTTCTGATATATACAGTGGGTAAAAAAGGTATTCGTACACATCGTGTTTTTCATATTATCCTTCGAAAAAAACAAAACGATTGAGCATTTTTTTTCGAACATTTTATTTTTCTTCGAGAAAAAAAATGCTAAAGTATTTCATTTTTTTTTCGCTGGATAATTTGAACAACACGAGATGTGCAAATACTTTTACCCACTGTATACACGTATATCGTTATTTAGAGATAATTTAATCAATTATCCCTCGTTATTTAACGCTGCGCGTGCCTCCGCGAAGTATTTTAAAATCTCACGAGGATTCGGTGAAACGCTCGATCCCCCTCAAGCATCTAGTATAAAAAATATGGAAAATCGTTGAAAATTAATGCATATTTTGGATTAAAAAAAAAAATTATCGTGGACCAACGATCACCGTGCGTACAACTAACGAGCCGTGACATCGGCGGCTCACAAGCAATTTAGTCTCGAGTGGCCCGGTATGTGTGTCGTACACGGCCAGGTAATCGGAGAAAGTCGTTGACCCTCGACGTAACGCGAAAGAGAGCCGCCTCTCGTTCGTTACAGCGAATAATCGTACGTGATGGAGAATAATATTGAAGAAAAAAAAAACAGAGCCTAATGAAAAGAGCGCACTCCCGATCGAAATTCTCGCTGACGTGGCAGCGGAAAGGAAACTCGCGCGATCCTGACTATCGACGAATCGTCGTTGGTCGAGAGTGTGTCGCAATCTCTTGTTCCTGCGCGATCGTCGACCTCTCGGAGATTCTTTTTTTATTTTCGTTCAAACTTTTTATGCAATTCGTGATAAATACAGTCAGCAAGCTTCGATGATAAATAAATATTTTCAACAAGTATGCAAAGTATGAAAAAAGACTCATTGGCTCTGATACATTTTCTTTTCGGATTTTCCGTCGTCAATAAATCTGAATTGGGTGTAGAGTTTAAAAAAAGAAAATGTAACAATATAATGTGATATAATATAATATAATATAATATAATATAATATAATATAATATAATATAATATAGTATAATATAGTATAATATAGTATAATATAGTATAATATAGTATAATATAGTATAATATAATATAATATAATATAATATAATATAATATAATATAATATAATATAATATAATATAATATAATATAATATAATATAATATAATATAATATAATATAATATAATATAATATAATATAATATAATATAATATAATATAATATAATATAATATAATATAATATAATATAATATAATATAATATAATATAATATAATATAATATAATATAATATAATATAATATAATGTAATGTAATGTAATGTAATGTAATGTAATGTAATGTAATGTAATGTAATGTAATGTAATGTAATGTAATGTAATGTAATGTAATGTAATGTAATGTAATGTAATGTAATATAATATAATATAATATAATATAATATAATATAATATAATATAATATAATATGATATGATATAATATAATATAATATAATATAATATAATATAATATAATATAATATAATATAGTTTAATAATGTATGAGGTTCTCGAACCTGTATTCTTCTAGACTGAACCCAATAACAATCCGCCCCGATCCGTTAAATCTGTGCAACGAATAAGCGAATTAACTTGATATCATAAAATTTCGCAGAAATGAAAAGAAATGCATTTGGAGTCGTTCCGCGCATTGGAGTACAAGTAAAATTCGTTGTGTTCCCACGTTACGGAGCGTTAACCAGTTATGAAATGGGCTTATAAGGGTTCGAGTTGGTGCGGTGGCTGCTTTCACGGTGAGAGCTCCGCAATAACGTCCCCTCGCGAAGAAAGTTAGCCCGTGAGCTCGTATCAGGAGAGTCGGCAAGTGCATTCGCAAGTATATACACCTATATCCTCTATACATTGGAAAGTCTCGCGGTTCTTTCTACACCGGCCGCAAAACTTTTCTCGCCGCATGTTCGCGCTAAAATTTCATCGAATAGCAAAACCTGTATTTGGTACGACGCACCAAGATCGACAAACAGGGTTAGCGTTCGCAGGATATGCGGTTTAGCCTTCACTGTTTGCTTATCCTTAAGGCCTTAGGCTTCTCTAGAGGCCAAAAAAGGGCATATTATGTGGTTTTTTTTTCAGCGAAACCATAAAATTAATCGGAATTACAAAATAGAGGTTTTATTATACACGTAATTGACTATACAAAATTATTTTTTTCACAGCGGTACATGTCAAAATGGCGACTGTGCAGCATTTTTCCGATGAAGCCTTTATTTCTGGAAGTTCAACGGCCGGACCAACAGCTCCTATAATTTTTGAGTTATGATGAGACACTAAAGTTTTTTCGATTATACATAAGAATAGCTATAGAAGTACGTAGGATTTTTTTGATATATTGTTTATTGTCAAAATAGCGCATTTATAAAACAAAAAATATAAAATGCCATGAGAAAAGAAAATCGTCAGAAAATTGTTTATAAAAAAGGAACTATGCAATATAATTTTAAAAAATCTTACGGAGTGCCTCAGAAAATATAATTCTAAATATACAGTTAAAAATTCATGTGAATCGGTTGAAATTTGTTTGAGTTATGAGTCCGGCCGACTTGAAAAATGTAGTTTTGAGATAAACGCGTTTAAAGTTAATAGAAAGTCACGGCATGCATCAAGAGGGATTGCGCTGGAATTCGAAAATCGAGTACTTAGAGATTTTTCACACCCATAATCTTTTGGAATATTATTTTATAGGTACTAAGGTACATTTTTAACAAGAAAAAAACCAATTTTGAAAATCCTAGAGTGGCCTAAGGCTTTAATGAGAAAGTCTTCGAGCTCTAAAATCATTGACGAATTATGCGAGTATCAATGGCTGTTGCACTCGCTCGAGGCACACGAAAATACATTCGGTCTTGTTGGGGCGAGAACGGACGAGAAAACTCCCGCGCAATATGTTTCTATATGTATACATATATATTTATGTATGAATGAAGGTGCATAGATATCAGCGCAAAACGTCCACGTTGTATGAGTGGATATATCGCGCCGATTATATTATACGTTATAGCAGAAATTACGTATGTGCATTTGTAATAAACGAGAACATGAAGCGGAGGATTGCAAAATGCCTCGGAGAACTTGCTCGTTTGGCTACACGAAAATGTTTACTTCGCATAAACCAAACGCTGCCAATATGAAGTTTTTCTTCCGCAATGTTTCTATTTTTTTTTTCGAAAATGTGTGCTTGGTACGTTTTTTTTTTTATAATCCATAGGCAAATTTGTGTATTTTCTCAGCTCGCACGCTTTTAAAAAAAAAAAACTACAAAAACATCATTTTGTCACGAAAATTCTTTCCGGTCCAATTCGTGTGTGTAGTAACAAGCGCGTGATTTTTTTTTTTTTTACGTATTTTTGACGATCATCGAAGTTTTTGAGCATTCATGAACACGAAGATATTGAATTCTGAATAAATTCGCGGAACATTTCTTTAGAAGGTCGAAAGTTAATTTGACGATACAGTATTATTAAAGATTATTAGGGAATATAATTTTCACGGGTCTGCATGAGCTTGGTGCCGGAAAAAACACCTCAATTTTCAATATTTTTTTACTGACGAGAGTATTGGGATGACAATGTCGGGGTTTCACACACGATTGATACAAGTCTTGCCAAGCTTGAGTTTTTTTTTTTTATTGAAAAATGTTGACAAACAAAGAAGTTATTATTATCAAAGTAAAGTGCAGCCGTTGCTGCATGGCCAGTCGGTGTAGGTGGCTCTGGCAAGGTTGACCTGAAAAATGTACTTTTATTATAACAATAAAGCTTTCGTATGACCGGAGATTTTTTTTGGAATTTTGAAAATTCCAACTTGTAGAAAAAAAATTACGATTTCCGACCAAAAAAAAAAAACAACTTTGATCATTCGTTATTTACAAATGATCAGATATATAAAAGACATCGTCCTGTTATACGATAGAAAACGTTAGAAAACTATTCGCTGTCCGAATTTGAAATAAATTGAACGAATAAATTTTGAGATGCGACGACATTGTTTCATAAAATAAAGTTTTGAGAAAAATGCAACAGACGAAAGCGTTAAGGCCGGATCCTGAATTAGAAGGTCAGAAAAATCGATTTTTTTTTTATTGTTTAAATCGGTTCCTGATGTATCTAAGAATGTCTAGACAAAGTTTTATAGCCCAATTCGAAATATTTCCAAAAATACAGCACTGAACGTAGTGGAGTGTCGAGCAGGTATACGGGCGCTCGGGCAGTTAGGGCGCCCGTTTTCTCGAGTTTTCGTTTTTACGATTTTTCTAATTTGGCGTACCTGATTACAAAAAAACTAGAAGTCCAATCGAAACAAACCAAAGCTTGTTCGCTTCAGTATCATTTTCTTTCCTATTTGAACTAAAAACATTGTCAAAAAAAATTCTTAACAATTTTTTTAGCAAGTTGAAATAATTTTTTTTTTCACAAGAAGCACATTTTCTACTTCAAACCCGAAAAAACATTCAAATTTCAAAAAAAAAATCGTTTTTTTTAGTTCATATAGAAGAAAAATATGTCACAATTAAAATGGTTTTTAGTTTTTTTGTTTCAGATGAAAATTACGAGCTCCATTTGTCACGCCGCATGGAAACAGCAGTGGCACGAATGTGCATAAAAATCGGTTGCCTGTTGATATTTTTCTTTAAAAAAAATTGTTTTCTTATGTTCAGACATGTAATGAAATAATCTGAAAATTTCGCTAACCTTGCTTTTTTTTTACCCGAAAAAAATTCCTCAAAATATCGATTTTTCGAACCGGCTAATTCAGGATCCCGCCTTAATTGGAGGGGGATGATTCGCCGTAGCACAATGGGCGATCCGACCCTTCACAAAAATCGTCATAACTCGGTCAATTTTTCGATTTTTTACGAAATCGTTATGGCAAATTAAAGCTAAGACCCTAGGAACTAAAGCTATCAAATGAACCATCGTATTTTTGGAATTTCAAGCTTCTGCAGACCCGTCAAGGAAACTGATAACTTTGCTCGCGAATGGAATGAGAAATACTTCACTCTCGAAATCTATTGATCGAGAATTCTTTCGATATGTACATTTCTTGAATTGTCAACATTTTTAGATATATCGGAATTTTCGAATCATCGTTACATACACGTTATGGCGACGTAAATTGCATTTTCCCGCGTACGTAATGTACACAGGAGGAAAGAAGGCACGGCACGCACGTTTTCTCTGCGTTTAAACAGGACATTGGCCTTCCGCGAGGCTCTCGCGTCGCACACACACACACACTCATATACACACACCATAAAGTTCCGAGAGCTAAAACGTTATAACGCTTTTACGTAACTCTTTTGCCTGTAAACTTCCACCTTCCGGCGTGGGGCGACCGTTTTTTTCCGCCCCCCCCCCGCCCCCTTTTTTTCAATCGGAAATCGCCGACCAGCGTATACATTACGAGCACTTTCGTAATTTTATTTCTTTCCGCGTCTCAGTAAGAAAAAAAAAAACAACAAAAATACTTGTTCGACGATTCCGTGTAGATTGGCTTTTCCGTTGACTTCGGAACGTTCCCCGCCAATCTCGTGCCTATTCGTGGGCAGTGAATATATTTCGATTGCATTTTGTGCAATTGGAATAAATACACTGGAAAAATCTCTGAAATCTGTAAAACGTCAATATACGAGCGGTGATTCAATTAAGGGAAAATTCCAGTGTGACTGGCTCGAAAATTGCTGATTTTCATTATTTTTTTTCTCCAAAATAAAATTTTGATAATCAGTTGGTATTTTTTTTTTCGTTTATTCAAATGGCTTATGTTGTGCATAAAAATATTTTTTAATGTTTTAGTTTTATTTTATATACAATTTTTTTGGTCACTGCAAAACGATGCCGAAAAAATAGCGCTTGACGATGAAAAGTCCTACATCTCCAAAAATTGTTTGAAAGTAAAAAATCATAAAAGATTATTAATCAGTATGAAAAACTGTAGAGGCGTACGGAGGATTTTTTTTTTCGATGAAAATTAACAGAATGGTGGCCATTTCAAAATTAAGCATCAAATTGGGCCTTTTTTCGACAGTTTTTCGTTAAACAAAAATGTGAAATAAAAAAGAAAGCTTTTGTACGAGGTTAAGGAATGACGTGAAGAATGACGTGGCAAAATTAGAGGATAGCTTGAAAACTCTTCGTTTAAAATTTTCCATCGTTTTGAAAAACGTCGTTCACCCGCGCCAGGTCTCACGCAGCTGGTCGAATCCCTTTTTTTTTAGTAAAGGCTGTGGCGACCGGAGTAATTCGAATCTCGCGACCAAAATATAACAGCATGTTTATGCTGTTATATGTAAAAGTCCAGATTTTTGGCTAATGCAAGAAAAAACGAATTAAAAAAAAAATTTACACTGGAATGGTCCCTTAAGACTCGCAATTAAGGTATTTCTTTCGCGGAGGGCCGTATTTTGTGGGCTCATTTTTAGGGCCCTTTTCAATCATGAATAAATTACAGTGGCGCTCTATAAAAATAAGTGACAATGAATTATAAACTGGAAACCAAGGAATTGGAATAAAAAATTGCGCATAAATTTCGTACATTTAGACATTTTAACATTTTCGCTGAAAAGTCATGGTTACAAAAAATCTTCTGCTAGTCACATTTTCCTAAGTTTGTTTGGGTTAAAAATTTTTTTTGTTAAACATAACTTTTTTTGTTAGACTCAACTTTTTTTGTTAAACGTAACGTTTTTTGTTAAACGTAACTTTTTTTGTTAAACGTAACTTTTCTGTTGAACGTAACTTTTTTTGTTAAACGTAACTTTTTTGTTAAACCTAACTTTTTTTGTTAAACGTAATTTTTTTTAAACGTAACTTTTTCTGTTAAACGTAACTTTTTTTTTGTTAAACATTCGGTAACTTGACGTGAAATTTTACCAGTATGCTTGGATTTGTTTTTACTTCGTTGTAGAGACGAAAATCGGCAAAATGTTAAGTATTCGGTTTCGTCAACGAAATACCGTAAATTACCTGGATATTCGATTGATCGCGATTAGACGAGATGCGGGTAATTGTATTGCTTTTTTTCTCGGGCTACCAACGCGGTTTTGTGGCTTCTTCGAGAGACTTTTCGAGCATGTGTACATACGCTCAGTCCAGATACTGCAGTCATCATTGAGATTGCGGAGTAGAGGAAAAGGAAAAAAAAAAGGAACGGAGAACGTCTATATACGAATCCTTGTGCATGAGTTGGGTGCTCTCTGTTACCTATGGGAAAGTGGGTCGCAGAAAGCAAGGCCACTGACACTGGCCCTGCGTAGTCGTCGAGAGAGAGCTGCCATATCCCAGTGTCTCTCCCACCCTCTCTTTTTCTCTCTGTCTCTTTTTTAGTTCACTGCTTTCTCTCGTTCTGTCGTCAGACAATGAACGTAATTTGCAGTCTCTTTCTTTCTCTCTCTCTCTCTCTCTCTCTCTCTCTCTCTCTCTCTCTCTCTCTCTCTCTCTCGCTCTCTCTCTCCCTCTCTCTCTCTCTCTCTCCCTCTCTCTCTCTCTCTCTCTCTCTCTCTCTCTCCCCCCCCCCCCTCTCTCTCTCTCTCTCTTATTTACGATTTTCTCAGCACCCAGACATCCGCATTTTTCTTCCAATCCACAGAAATCTCCTTAACGATGCAAGCGAGTTTTCTTTCCTGCGCAATTTTAACCAAACTCGATCAATTCGATCACTCAGAACTCGAAATTTCCAGCTTGGCGAGTAAAATAAAGAAAAAAAAAAATGACAAATAATGTGAACTTACTCGTCCGTAATTCTCTCACGCGCGCAATTACGTCAGGAAAGTTGGGACTAAGTGGTTGTGTGCAACATACTCATATAAACGTGCCGATATGAAACTTTTCACGGATACTCAATACGTTTACAAGAACCATCGTTGCTCGTAACTCTCCGTGGAGTTCATCGATCGCGGACGTGTGTCGCTGACCACGAACCCCATTTATGGGACATTCGTTCGTATCCTCGATGATTCAATTGGTCGAACTGTTTCCTTTCAACCTCCCTCAACGTGTTGCGAATTTACGGAAAGATATTTAGCACTACTGAACTCTTCGGTCACGAAAAAATAAGGAAAAATTTGGTGGAATGCAGTTTTGTCCATACGTATTCGTATCTGCAGAATGAAAAAGGGCCTTTTTGTAAAAGTGGACAATGAGAGGAATGTAGGAATGTTGCTGATCGGAGAATGTAAGCGTTATGAGCGAATAAGCCGTCACTTATCTAAGTATTGGACGGGGCTTCCGCTGCGTAATATGGCAGATATATGTAGACATTGAATCATTTACATGACCCAAGCAGAGACTTGCCTCCGTTGAACCTACCAAATCCCATTTGTCGAGTTCAGTGCCATGAAGATGCCTTCATTTGGTCCAGTGTAGTCTCCATTAGTTCTCTCAAACCTTCTTTCGAACCTCAGTTTCAGTGAAACGTGCAGAACACAGTCCTCCTTAAGGCGGGCAACCACTTTGGATGCTTCACAAAATCAATCTTTATTTATTTTATAAATCGTTAGCAAAATATCTTAAAAATACACCCTGAAAATTTCAAAACGATATTCGCATTCCTTCTAACAGTATGTATATAAATGATAAAGACTCTCCGCTCGATTCCCAAGCGCGCTTAGGTATCCACGAGTGCTCAGTTAGGTAGTTTTTTTGAGTTTGTTTGGGTTATGAAAACCCAAACAAACCCAACCTCGACCGTTTGGCGATTAGTTCCAAAACATCTCCATTCTGGGTACAAAATAATTGAGGTAGCGGCATTTCTTGCTGCTATTTTATTCAATGAAGGAAATTCAGCCCTACTCATGGTTATGAATGAATTACAAATCGTAGTTGGCAGGCAGAGCTACGGATATGCCGAGAAAATGGATCAGATGCGCCCGGCTCGGCAAAATAGAAAAAGTTTATTAGAGACAAAAGAAGATCGAAAAGCTCGTAAAGAGGAAATGCAAGCTTCAAATGAGTGGCATGAGGAAGAGGAAGGACTGCTTTATGGTGCTGGAATCGCTGATTAATCGGTAAAAAACTTTATCATTTGATTAGACACATTTGACTTTGAGTTCTTCGTTTGTGAAACTTTAAACGTGTTTTTCTCGAAACGACAGTTTTTCAATTTGCGGGAATCATAACTCAAAAACTAATTGTTGAATCATCTTCAAATTCGGAACACGTTTACATAATATAATTTATTAAAACATGAACCTAAAGTTGGAATGATTGAATTGTTTAAAAACTATTTATTATTGCAAAATGCCGGGAAAAAAATGCTAAAAATCGATCATTTTTTTTCAAACACGTTCCAACATTCAATTCTCAATTTTTTTTTTTCAAAATTTAAGTTCATGTTTTTAAAAGTCTCGCCACAGTCACGTTGAAAAGTTTCTTCTCCGCTCAATCGATGAAAGCTTCAAAATATTGCGAAATATCTCTATAATGTAGGTTGTATATCTACCTTAACTATAAATTTGAATCAAATGGTAACACTTCACCAATTGTCCCGAAACACCTTAACTCGTTTGACAGCGATTCACACAGAAGAAAAAAGCGTGTCGTGTCGTTGACCGGACGTTTGGCATTGCGTCTTGCCTGTAACGAAATTCTTGTTAGCGACGAAGTTGCTCATACCACGGCGACTAAACTTTCACTCCGTCCGGGAGCTGTTACACCTGTCCTTGTTCATCGTTTTATCGCTATCTCTCGCGATGTCATAAATGGAATACTACTGTCTCTTTCGCTCTGCCTCCTCCTGCTGCTAACATCCTACTGCCTGCAGCTCCCTTCCTGTCACCTCCTTTTACTCTCCTGGTCATGAAGAACGTTTTTTTTTTCGAGGACATTGTGGATCACAAGTTACCCTCGCGTGGATGAAGAAGGCTTTTATAATGCACAAGTGTTGACGGTAGTTTTAGTGATGTCATCGGTATGGTGGTTTGGCCTTTGACGAAATTTCGAGGCTGTGTGGCGGTGAAAAGAACGAGAGGGGATTATGGATCCTCATTGCCAATGCCAAATTCGACGAGGGCAATGAACTACTTTCTAAATGTTTGATCTCTCTTTCTCTTACTCTGTTTATGCCCTCCTCTCTCTCTCTCTCTCTCTCTCTCTCTCTCTCTCTCTCTCTCTCTCTCTCTCTCTCTCTCTCTCTCTGTCTCTTTCTCTCTGTCTTGTGGTCAGTTTGACGTATGTGTGTACATCGCGATATGAAAATTTGCCAGGCACAACGAACAGGCGAGATATTACACGAAGCGTCGATGACTAACGCTCACCGGTGAGAGTGACATAAGAATGCGATGACGAATCGTTGCCTATGGGTATGTATACCTGGGGCAGAGTCAACGAGAGACAGGGAGAATCACGTGTTACGTGCTAATGGATGAGAATTTAATCAATGAACGACGAAATTTGTTTGCAAAAATGTTCCGTGTGTTTTTTTTTAAAGGGGATGATGAGAAATTCTGTAGGTTCTTTCGGATGACGCATTAGTAAAGTGACGTACGCGAGAGTCGTGTCGTTCTTTTCGGCAAAAGTCGTTAGGTCTGTGGCAAAGGCCACAAGGGTTGATAATTATGCAAATGTACCGGTTCACAATTCGTTCGTGGCAACGTGCGCGCAGTTACGTGAATCCCTCTTGGAGATGGATCGTCAACGTCATAACTCCCGAGACTTACCGGCGCAATAAAAATGACGCTCGTGAACATTGAATAGGTCTTTCTTACGTGACGATGCATACAATTGTTACGAATTTTTCATACGTCTTTCTGATTTTCATTCGGATGAGGGTAAAAACGAATTGAAAATATTTAGTTTTATTAAATTGCACCGATGCTTTGCAGCCTTAGGTACATATGAGGTGTGTAAATAAAGTAATGAAATTGACTTTTATCCATTTTTTTATTCGTCTGGAATATAATTCTATCAGTGTTGGGGGTTAATCAATTAAATTTTCTATCAGTTCATTAATTGACTAAAAAAGTAATTACAATTAATATTAATTGCAATTAACACTAATTGTAATTAACATTAATGGCAATTAAAACTAATTGCAATTAACATTAATTGCAATTAACACTAATTGTAATTAAGATTAATTGCAATTAACTATCAATTGCTTGTTGCAATTAATTTATTTGGATTAATATATGTCAATTGCAACTCCCAATTAAAACAATTGCAATTAACTTTTTTATTGTTCTAAGAAACAATTAAAACTAACAATTAACCTATTCAACTTTACAGATATCAGACACGACGCATTTGTTTGGGTTTTGTAGGCTTATGCAGCGCCCTATACAATAATCAGTTTTAATTGTCAATTTTTAATCAAATACATAAAAAAGTTTGAAAATTTATTAGTTTCTAATTGTGGAAAGTCACGATTAACAATTTATTAATTGTTCATTACGACTACAGCAATTAACAATTAATTAATTGTTAATCGTAAGTTTTCACAATTACAATTAATTGATTGTTAATTGTTATAGTTGTGATTAACAATTAAATAATTGTTAATCTTTGGTTATCCTAGCAATTCAATTCTGCCCAACACTGAATTTAATATTGTCTCCCTCAAAATAACTTCCTTGTTATAGTCTTCAGCTAGTCGGTTACAGCTGTTTGAATGACTTCGAGTGTCCCAAAATGACGTCCCTTGAGGTGATGTTTCAATCTCGGAAAAAGGAAAAAGTCACAAGGACTCAAGTCAAGCGAATGAAGAGGTTGAAGAGCCACAGGAATATTTTTACTGGCCAAAAACTCGTTTGTTGGCATTGCTATGTAACAAGGGGCATTGTTATAATCTCTCTTGTTATTTGTTATAATTTCAAGTATAATAACATTTGTTGGGTGCAAATTAATCGCAAACCTTACAAAATGTGTTTAAAATGGTTGAAAAATAAGATCAAACACACCGAAACTGTATTATTAGTCATAAAATTGGATATGAATACCTTAACGAAGTGAGTTGTTGTCCAACACCTTGACTCGACATATGTCACTGAAAGGTTAGATGGTGTTGCCAACACCATCAATTAATTTTAATTGATGGTGCTTTCAATTAATTTTTAATTGATGGTGCTTTCAACATAAACAATTAATTTTTTTTTACGCTTCGAAAGGGTGGGAGAAGTGTTGGATCGAATCTATCGAATTAAAGGGAGACTGCGTCGAGAAATAAATTTTGTTTTACTTCGAAATATGTGTTTTTTCTAAGAAGGCCGGCAACTTTCCAAGCTACCCTTGATGCGTCATGAACCCAAAATCCTTTCTCGACGTGCACGTCAACCAACTTTTCGACATATACGCGATCAGAGTGCCGGACAAAAGTTAGTATACATATATTTATATATAGTTGTATATATTATGGATAGTCATGACGATTCGGAATATTTCACATTCGAAAGATTCTCTAATTGCCGCACTGTATTCTACCGAAGGCAGAAGTACATAATTGCCAGCTTCTCTAAATTGCAGAACTTTGGCGGATTTACTTAGGCGCGAATTTCCGCGATTTTCTGCAGCTAAAGTTTCTGCGTCGTTAGGGTATATCGTAATTATGAAACGTTCTGAGGGTCGTACGGTGGAGAAAAAGAAAGGAGGGAGAGAAACGACGATATGTCAAACTTGTCTTTACTCTCGAGTGAGCTCGACGATTGCTTCGATTAATTAATGAATAACATACATATATATATATATATATATTATTCAGGACAATTCCGTCGTGTTGGATTTTGTCAACCGGAAAGTGCATCGAAACTTTGACATAACTTTGGATTTGCGAACTCGCGTCGGCTCTGAGTTCACGATTAAACGCATTTATACGGTAAGATGTGTAAAGTAAAATGATTAGCTGCTTCAGGATAGGACTCGTGGAACCTCTGAATTCAATTTTGGTCGTTGTCGCATTTGAAAATTCCATAATGCATAGGTATTTTATTAACGAGAGAAGGTGCTTTGATCTAATTCGAGAAACATTTTTTTTGTTCAGAGTATTCATTTCCTGAGTTCCAACGTATACCCCTACTGGTTTTTACGTACACGGAGAGAATTAAAAAGTAATTTTTGTCGTGAATTTCACGGTAAAAATTACGGTGATATATATTTCAATGTGGTGACAAGTGAGAAAAGCATAATAATTCGTATACGATAAGTTTTTTTTTAACTCACGTTACAGAAAATTTCAAATACGTAGCTAAATTTTTACTATACAAGAAGGGTAGCGCGCACGATAATTTTTACCGAGAGCACAATACATTTTTCTATAACACTCATTAAATGTTATAATAAATCTTAAAATAACTGTTATAAAGACGATACTTTTTTATAGACATTTTTAAAAGGCATAAAATAATAAAATGCACAGTAAAATTTCGGTGACATTATATATTTTTTAAATTTAAGTTTTGCGTATTTTGTTACACATGAAAATTTACTAGAAAATCTGGTAAAATTTTCTATCTGAAGAAGAAATTTTATTTTATTTTCGTGAAAATCTGTGTTTTACTCAGTAATAATAAGCGAAGTTTCAGGGTTGTCATCTGGTTACCGTTACTGCACGGTAATTTTTAACATTTAATTCTCTCCGTGTCACTCTCCAACCGCACTTTTCTAATTTAATCTAGCGTCCGTTGCGTCCATAGCCGTGTTAAGGGGGCACATTCGAGTGGACGATGGAAAAATAGGTGAATTTTCGAATTATTATTTCAAAAACTATTTGCTCGATTTCATCAAAATTTGTTTTATCCCAAAGTATAAATATTAAGGTATATTGACAAAACATTTTATAATTATATTTATTGACTAGGAGCGCTGTTATTATTGTGGTCGGCGTAAAACATGTTTTTCGCTGGCACGATCTGCAGTCTCCATGACGCATGCAGTCGGTTGATCTAAAACAAACATTTCAAAAATATTCTTAAAATGTAATGTATAAAACCTTTCACATCATAGGATTTTTTTCTACTCAATTACGTTTTGTTTATCAAGCCAGAAAAGTTGAAAATTTAGGTTGAAAATTAATGTAAATTTCAATCAAGCGCACCTTGTTGAAAAAAACTCCACACTTTCTGATTTGAAAGACGCAGAAAGAAAATGTATTTACCGTAATGGTCCACCATAACTGATATTCAAATACAAAATTAGGAAAAGACTACAGTGAATTAGGCCATAATATCATTAGCAGATGTTCGGTTTTTCAACATTTAGCACTTCTCGGTAACGATCCCGATGCCTGCACTGCCACCGTACGAATAAAGAGGGGGCAAAGAAGTATCGCTCTGTCGGATGGTCGGTCCAACGCAAATTGTCTTGTTCTTGGCAAGTCGTAACTATCGTAACACGCCAACGAGCTCGTAAAGATCAGCAACGGGAGATAAAAAAAACACGAGAAAGAAAAGAAGTAAAAGAAAAGGCCCACAGCCAAGTGCAGTGAGAATGCTGTGTGATCTTGACGGCGATGGGGAGGAGGAGAAGAGTGCGTGCGAGAAAGAGTTCCTGGATATTTTTATGGGTACTGCGTAACTGTGCAGTATTTCATCAATGAAGCGCTGCTCGAATGAAAAAGTGTAAATGAAAAATGAATTGAGGATGCGTGTAAAATATGAAGACCGTTTGTACATTGTACAAAGAAGGCACGGAGAAACTGTGGAAAACCTGTGTGGGCGATCCCGCTCGGTATAATCGGTGGAGGCAGCCAACTGGTCCATGCCAAAGCTGCTTGACATGGGCTATTGAACGATGATGGGCCGATGTGCTGGTTGAAGCCGAACATCAGCCCATCGTCTACCCGGTTGATTCTGCTTTTACTTTTGAAGTTAGGCCACTCTACAATTTTGGAAAACACCGAACAAAATTTCGCTTAAGAGGTACCTAAGGGTCTCAAAAATGATATACCAAAATATTATGGGCAGTGACAATCTCTAACTACCTCAAGCAGCTACAATCTGTGGCTGGAGGTGGAGGCGCAACGCATGAAACTTTCCGAACAATCGCTGCCTGAAGCTGCAAAAGAGGCATGGGTCAGCTTCGGAGCGCTCGGAAGGGAAACAGAGGTGCAAGATATCAATGTGGAAGACCAGTTGTATGGTGCAGGCATCGCGGATTAGTGGTACGAGATGTATAAATTAAGTAATGAGACTGGCAACGTAGCGTTTTCAACTTGCTAGAGTCATTTGATTGTCCGTAGCGATTTTTTCCGTGAAACAATTTTTTTTACTGCATCCTAAAAATGAGGGACATCAATGTCGAGCAATGGTGTGCTATCAAATTTTGCTTTAGACTTGGGTACAGTGCAACGTAAACTTTTGCAAAACTTCAGCAGGCCTACGGAGACAGCGTTTTGTCAAAGGCCCAGATTTTTCGGTGGTTTAAGGCATTTTCCGAAGGAAGAGAGTCGATTGAAGACGAGCCACGCAGCGGAAGGCCTCCATCTTCAAGAACCGATAAACATTTCGATAGAATCCGGGATCTTGTGCGTTCAGTTCGTTGGTTGACAGTCGGTATGATCGGGGAAGAGTTGAATTTGACTCACATCACCGTTAATCAGATTTTGACCAATGAATTGGGGATGAGAAAAATTGCTGTCATACAGCAATTTCAATAAACGAGTTATTGGCCAGTAAAAACATACCTGTGGCTCCTCAGCTTCCTTTTTCGCCTGACTTGAGTCCTTGTGACGTTTTCCTCTTCACGAGATTGAAATATCATCTCAAGGGACGTCATTTCGGGACACTTGAAAACAGTCAAACGGCTGTAATCGACCAGCTGAAGGCTATTCCAGTATCCGAGTTCCAGCACTGCTATGAGGATTGGAAGAACCGTCTCCAGTGCTGTGTGACTTTCCAAGGAAGTTATTTTGTGGAAGACTATATTGAATTGTAATTCTAGTCGAAAAACAAAAATTGAAAAAATTAGTCTCGTTACTTAATTTTCACAACTCGTATATAAGAATTATTTAAAGATTTATAATACTGAAACCTGTTTTACGCGTTTTACTGAAACTCTTTTTTCTCGAAAGCACGTTCTCTTAACTAGACGGAAAAATAACTCAAAAAAATCTTCACTAGTCGATATCAAAATTTAACTGTACATTAAAAATTAGATTCTCTACAGAAATCCGTAAGATATTTTTTTCGTAATATTGCATAGTATTTTCTTATAAACAATTATCTGATGATTTTTTCCTGAAACTTATCATCTTTTTTTCTAAAAAGCGCTATTTTAGCAAAAAACAATACATAAAAAAACCCTAAGTACTTCTGTAACTGTTCTTATAGATAATCGAAAAAAAAAATTGGTTTTTTTCAGGTTACAAATGGTATTAGCTACGTTTCCGCCCATGGAACCTTCCAAAAAGAACGTCGTCAACGGACAACCGCTGTGCAGTTACCATTTTTTTATTCATCATTACGAAAAAAAAAATTTTCTATAGTTCTTTAGTACTATAATAAATACCTGTGCACGAAATATCGATTTATTTTATAATTACGCTAAAAAAAAATTCCTAAAATATGTCTATTTTTCGTCGCTCTAGAGTAGCCTAACGCCTCAACCAATAATATAGTAGAAATTTGCCTGGCATGTTCCTCGAACAATTATAACATTTGCTGTCCTTCTCATATTTCGCCGATGAAAATTTCTTACTGAAATCGGATCAGTTGGAATTTTTCGATACTACGTCGATGATTCGCATGTGATAGAGAAATTAATTTCGTCATCTCTCATAGCTTGGGTACAATATCGTTTTTTTTTTACAGTTTTCGTTTCGAGGAATCTTCGCGTCAGAAAAATGACGATTTATAGAGAATACACAGTATTGTTTTTTAACGATTCTTTGCTGACGCGTGGGTGGTGGAAAAGTGAAATTTATTGGAATCGCTGGTGAAAAATAAGCGCGAGAGCTGGAAATACTTTTATTGCACTTTTCGAGGGAAACGATGAAAATTTTGCGATGCTGAGATGGTGACATCTTTCCGTTTATCTTCTCTCTCTCTCTCTCTCTCTCTCTCTCTCTCTCTCTCTCTCTCTCTCTCTCTGCCCCCTCCCTCCTCTTAACGCGAGATTGATATGTGTACATGGGTTTTATTCGTTCGTGTCCATGAACGCGTCGTGACCACCGGCGCAGTCGCCGCAGCTAGGACAGGTCAGTGACAAAGCAAGGTCACGTCAAGTTGTTCGCGTTCGCCTCTGTGGGCCGCCTTGCTGGCGACGATGAAGAGGAAGAAGCATACGAGAAAGACGAGGAGAAAGGACAACGAAGAAGTTCGAAAAACACGATCTCGATGTCCCGATGCACCTTTTTTTTTTTACCCACCACGAAATCATCGCAAACATTTGTCGTTCGTGTAGATTTTATTCAAAAAACAAACCCAAACAGACTCAACGAAGTATTTGAAATGTGATCCTGATTTTTTTTTCGTAAAATCTCAAGTTCCCGGTACGGCACTCAAATATTTAAACAAAATCCATGGACTGCAATTCCAGCTGGAATTTTCACTAATTTCCTTTCTGTTAGAGAACAAAAGACTTTCACAAGACTTTCGTTCTCCAGCAGATTTGAAAGTTTATATTTCGATTATTTTTTTATTATTATTTTTCATACTCGCTGCTCCGCGTAGGAAAGACGAAAAGAAATGTTTGCATATGAGTAGAGAGGGTCGTCGGACGTTGAGGAACGCATCGACGGATTTTGCACCGTGTATACGACGAAAATAGCTTCTTGGTCGCTTTCGTCGTGTGGTTCTCCTCTGCCTTTGTGGTAACACATAGGTCATAAAGGAGCTCGACTGCTGCCAATTTATTTCAACTCTGTGTAGTCTTGTTATTTATACGCCTGTATTACTCGCTACTTTCATTTTCTGCTGAAGAAAAAATCGTCCCCCTCCCATTAGTAATTCTGCAATTAAGAAAAGTGGCATTTAGTGAGCTATCAAAGTCTGGCAATTTACTTGAAATCGATGGAAGTTACGGAGAGACGTTCAAAACTTTGCGAAGGAACTTGCAAGAAGAAAAAATGCATTAAAAAAGTCGTCTTTTTCTCTCGCTCCCTTTTTCAATATATTTGACAACTTATCGCAAATAACAAAAAGTTTCCACGAATCAAAATTATTTGTTCTGCAGCATATGATATCAGAGTCTTTCCGTCGAAGACATACGTCACTTACACTGACGTAATAGCTCGGCTGTGGACGAAAACATCGATGCTTGTTAATCCAGCACAGTTAGAGTTTATGTAATTGATTTTATGCTAACGTCATACCAGTCGTTATACACTCGTTTTTATATATATTTACAGCCTTGCTCAAAAGTATTAGGTACCCTGTAAGTTTTCTATCCGGACAAAAAATTGAATATCTCGGCGAAAAAAAATTGTAAGCCAATTTACCAAATGGGGTTTTAAAGCGGACAAAGCCAGCTTCATTTTGATCATTTAGCCTAAATGCCTGTGATTTGTTGAAAAATGCTGCATTACATAGAATCATTTGTGGTTGCAAGTGGTAAGTTTCAATTTTGGTGTGTACATTACAATGTTGGTGGGTTTGGGTTGGAGTTTGTTTCGGTTTAAGTTTGGGCTTGTTTGGGTTTAAGGTTGGGTTTGTTTGGGTTTAATGTTGGGTTTGTTTGGGTTTAATGTTGGGTTTGTTTGGGCTTAATGTTGGGTTTGTTTGGGCTTAATGTTGGGTTTGTTTGGGTTTAATGTTGGGTTTGTTTGGGTTTAATGCTGGGTTTGTTTGAGTTTAATGTTGGTTTCTTTTGGGTTTGTTTGGGTTTAATGTTGGGTTTATTTGGGTTTGTTTGGGTTGAATGTTGGGTTTGTTTGGGTTTAATGTTAGGTTTGTTTGGGTTTGAGGTTAGGTTTGTGGTTGGGTTTAATTATGGGTTTATTTGGGTTTGGCGGATGGATGGATAGTGAGAGAGTGAGAATGTGTGTAAGAGACCGCGAGAGTGAGAATGTGAAAAGAGAATGAGAAAGTGAGAGAGATTAACTCATTATTTGCATGTACCTTGTTTTATCACCCGAAAAGTCTGATTACATTTCCAATGCCACAAAATAGTTGCACTTTGTGTAATATCTGTAGATTTTATTTCAATTTTTGCGATTTGTACTGTCCCCGGTTCGTCAGTTTGAACATGTCAATTTTTCATGATTTGCGCACTTGGCAAAATCGCGTGCTTGATTTTGAAAAACAAAATTATCTCACCATTTAGTGGTAAGATCATTGAAAAGGACGCCGTTAGCTTGAGTTTCGCTTTTTTTTTTTAAGTTTTTACGATTTTTTCCGCAGAGTTATCAAGTTTTTTTCTTGAAAAAAAAAAAAAAAACGGTAGTTTACCGAAAAGCCGAAAGCGGCGTAACTTGAAATCTATGAGGTTTAGAATATTCAGTCTAAGGAGTAAAAAGTTGTATTTTGTTATTTTGGAATCACTAATTTTTTTTTAGATTTATTTTTAACAATTCCTTTGTATCACTATTTTTGGTTGGTAGTTGATACGATTTGATTCGTATCGACTACCATCTGATTCGTACGACGTACAAATTCGATTATGTACCTTTGCTTCCCTTGATATTTTCATTAAAACATCTTTGTTTCAAAGTAACGGCAATAAATGAATAAGACAAATCGTCGGTTATCAACCAAAAACAGCGATTTTTTGGAAAAATCGCTTTTTGGAAAACTGTCGTTTTTTTTTCAAGAAAAAACTAGATAACTTTGCGAAAAAAAATCGGAAAAACTTTTTAAAAAACGAAACTAAAGCTAACGGTCCTTAAAAAAGTCCTTTTCAAAGATCTTATCACTGATTATTGAGATTATTTTTTTTTCAAAGTCCAGCACGCGATTTTGCAAATTGCGAAAATCGCGAAAGACTGGCAGTTTTGAAATGACGTACTCGGTACAAAAAAAAACGCAAAAATAAAAATAAAAAAGCAAAATAAAGCTGGCTTTGTCCGCTTCAGAACCCCGTTTGGTAAATTGGCGTACGATTTTTTTTTCGCCGAGATATTCAATTTTTGGTCCGTATAGAAAGCTTACAGAGTGCCTAATACTTTTGAGCAAGGCTGTAATATGCGCGTGTACGCATAGAATTTTATTTTTATAGTTGGACGTAATGATGACTGCTGCAACATCTGGTATAGACGGCCCCCTATTCTTCTGATTTCCCGGTACACGGACGTTTTTCTCAAATAAGTACACCAAGGCCTAAGAAGTATTGGCCATTTGCTCGCTGGTTGATGCGCCAGCCGGTGCACGGCTAAGCGATTACCGCTCCGAGTATCGGCCATGCACATATCTGCTTAACTCGAAGTACCGCCGAAGTTGAACCAAGACCGCCCATCTACCACTGTCGGTTACACATCTATATATACGTATGTATGAATGTCTATTGGAGATTCAACATGGGCCATTGATTCAATAACTTCTACTTGTGGTCAATTTGTTTCAGCGAAAATATATCGGCCCGGAGAGCATGATGGTCGAAATTCGGACCAATTTCTCTATGTGTGGTACACATTAGTGCGAGCCTGTTCAAAGCTAACGCGATAATTGCATCGTCTCAATTGCCAATGAGACGACGTGTGCGTTATATTACCCCCCCCCCCCCCTCCCGCCGAGGAGTGCCGCTAATAAAGCTACGTCTGTGCATGCATTTTAACGCATACAGATGCATATACATGGGAAAAGGTGGTTTTGAATGAATTCGACATCGAGATCCGTCCTCACTCTCAACATAACGTGAATTCTCATGTCTTCAGAATCAACTTTGGATAAATGAGAGCATATTTGTATAGAAGTTATTTTAAAGACCGGTCAAAATACCCTTTCAGCATTGAAAATGTTTTTAAAGATGTATATAGGGGATCTGATTTAGCGAGATGTCACACGATACTGTCGCCACCCCCACTCCACTGGAGAGCTACGACATGCTAAATACCTGTGATTTGTTGAAAAATGCTGCATTACATGTAGAGTGGCCATTTGTGATGACAAGTTGTAAGTTCCAATTTTTGTGTGTACATTACAATGTTGGTGGGTTTGGGTTTGTTGGGGTTTGTTTGGGTTTGTTGGGGTTTATTGGGGTTTGTTCGGGTTTGTCGGGGTTTGTTTGGGTTTGTTGGGGCTTGTTGGGTTTGTTGGGGTTCGTTTGGGTTTTTTGAGGTTTGTTTGGATTTGTACAGGGTTTGTTGAGGTTTTTTGAGGATTTTTGAGGTTTATTGGGGTTTTCTGGAGTTCTTTGGGGTTTGGTTTGGTTTGGTTTTCTTTGGATGGGGGGGTTTGTTGGGGTTTGTTGATTTTGCTGGGGTTTGTTCGGGTTCGGTTTGGTTGGATGGATGGATGGATAGTGAGAATGTCAGAATGTGAGAATGTGAGAATGCGCGAGTGAGAAGAGAGTGAGGGGGTGATAGAGTTAGAGAATGATAGAGTTAGAGAGTGGGGGAGTTAGAGAGTGTGTGAGAGAGAGAGAGAGCCAGAGAGAGAGAGAGAGAGAGAAAGAGAGAGAGAGAGCAACTCATATTATTTCCGTGTAATTTTGTTTATCACCCGAAAAGTCTGATTACATTTTCAATGCCATGAAATATTTGCACTTTGTGTAATATCTGCAGATTTTTACACACATACACACATATATATACGAGGTGTGTAAATTAAGTAATGAGAGTGCCAACGTAGTGTTCGATCTGGCAACATTTGGGACGCGAGACTTGGAGGGTCGGTAGGTGAACATGTGATACGTCTTCAGTACGAGTTTGAACTCGCTAGAGTCATTTGGTTGTCCGTGTCGAGTTTTTTTTTGTTATGAAACAGTTTTTCCTGGTACGTTCTACAAATGAGTGACATCAATTTCGAGTAACGGTGTGCTATCAGGTTTTGCTTTAGACTTGGGCACAATGCAACGGAAACTTTTGCGAAACTTCAGCAGGCCTACGAAGACAGTGTTTTGTCAAGGGCAGAGGTTTTTCGGTGGTTTAAGGCATTTTCAGAAGAAAGAGAGTCGATTGAAGATGAACCACGCAGCGGAAGGCCTTTATCCCGAAGAATCGATGAAAATGTCGACAGAATCCGGGATCTTGTGCGTTCAGATCGTCGGTTGACAGTCAGAATGATCGGGGAAGAGTTGACTTTGACTCACACCATCGTTCATCAGATTTTGATCAATGAATTGGGGATGAGAAAAATTGCTGTCACACAGCAATTATAATAAACGAAGTTTTTGGCCAGTAAAAACATTCCTGTGGATCCTCAGCCTCCTTATTCGCCTGACTTGAGTCCTTGTGACTTTATCCTCTTCCCGAGATTGAAAAATCACCTCAAGGGACGTCATTTTGGAACACTCGAAAACATTAAAACGGTTGTAACCGACCAGCTGAAAGCAATTTCAGTATCCAAGTTCTAGCACTGCTACGAGGATTGGAAGAACCGTATCCAGCGCTGTGTGGCTTCCCAAGGAAGTTATTTTGAGCGAGACAATATTGAATTGTTAATTTTATTCGAATAAATAAATTTGAAAAAAATCAGTCTCATTACTTAATTTACACACCTCGTATATTTAATTTGTAAACTCGTATCATCGATTATATAACGTTTTTTTTGTAGATACCCGCATTACGCAACGAGATAATTCTCCCACGTCAACGGAAGAAGTGTTCATTTTCTCTCTTTTTTCGTT
>OZ010714.1:4682468-4707749 GCA_963932345.1 Ophion ventricosus | reverse complement strand
AAGTGCCTCAATATCGGAAATCTTCGTGCGACACTTCGAACCGATACCCATACAATGGAAGAAAATTTCAAAAGAGAGCGTTGTAAATTGGTTACCGATACATATACATTTGTGCATTGTATGGGTGGATGAAAGAGAGGGGGGGGGGGGGGGGGGTGGAGAAAAAACGATCTCGCCGCCGCCGAGCGAGCGACGACGTCGTCGAGAGCTCGATGCACTTTCGGGACGAGAAGGCCAAACGTCCGGACCACATTCTTCGAATGTGAGATCATCCCTCCGCCGCGTAGCCTTTTCAGCCGCTTCTCATCGCGGGCTCTGTTGTGCTCTCGGTGCTTCACTCCTATGCGATACCAGACATCGACGAAGATACCGAGATCGTGTATATTAGCAAAGAGAGAGAGAGAGAGAGAGAGCGAGAGGGAGAGAGAGAGAGAGAGAGAGAGAGAGAGAGAGAGAGAGAGAGAGAGAGAGAGAGAGAGAGAGAGAGAGTGAGAGAGGGAGAGGAAAGAAGCGAGGGTTGAAAAAAGAAAAAGCATTCAGGAGTGCATCATCGACAGTCCGATCGTGCCTCGCTGATGTAATGCAGCCGAGTTAACTGGCTTGAGAGAGGTGAGCTAATCTTGATGATTAGCTCGAAGAATACATACACGGCGAGTACCCGTGCAGGTCTATTACGAAACAGCGCAGTCATCGGCCACCTTCCTCGAACGCGTCGATATTGTTTATCGCAAACGTGGATCGAGTACCCTTTTCTTTTGACATTTATTAATTTGTTTTTTTTTTTCGTATCCAAACGTTCCTTTTCATGCCCTTCTGGGCTTGCATCGACCCTCTTCACTTTTACCCTGCACTTGTCACTAGCCATGCAGAAAATTGGAGTCGAGCAAAAATTACTGCCCCTTATTTGCCTTCCCTGGATAATACCAGGCCACGATTAGGTCTTCCAGCGTGGATCAGGTTCGTCATGTAACAGGCCTTAGGCCAAGCCCCGCTAGGCTGTTCCCTTTTTTTGAGAACTGATCAGTAACTGGCTGGGAAGTGACGAGGAAAGGGATCGGAAAATCGCCGCGAAATGACCAGGAAAGTGATGATGTACTGACAGGACCCTGCATGAGAAATAAACTTGGCGGACAAGGATAGAGTAATGGTCAGGTACTGAAAAGGCTTTTGGCGATATACCCGAGTATATCGCCAAATAGTATCAGGCCGTACTGACACTTATTTTCAACAAGTACCACGAAATCATAATCGGAAATGCACGCTCCCGTGCAGAAATTTTGTCACGGATACAGTCCGATTCGGACTAGAATCTTGGTTCCTCAATCGAGATCCAGTCGGATATCGAATCGGATCCGGGAGCTAAATGTAACGGTCGCAAATCCAATTCCAGCCAGGATCCTAATCCGAAACTTGAGGTCTCTAGTCAGAATCCAAATAGAAACTTTGCATAGGATCCAGACTAGAATCTCGAACTTCTAGAACAAGATCTAGTTCGATATCGAGTCGGATACCAGGCATGAATGTAAAAATCACCAGGAGATACCGGTCCGTATCAACCGGAGATGCTGGACGTTTTCTGAAATCATTTATTCAAGGATCTGAAAAAGATTAGGTAAAAATTCGTGCTACAGTATAACTGCCAAAACTTAAATATTTTAATAACAGAGTTTCGAAAAAAATTCTATAAATTTGATTAAAAAATTTGAAAAAAACAACATATAGACCTTGAAAGACGTATATTTCCTGGAGAAAAGTGATATAGGTTATTTATTCTAAGTAATTATATTTAAATCAAATGGAAATCGTTCGAACTAAGAAAATATGTATTTAATTTGCTAAATAAAATGTATTTAATACGTATTTGAAATATGTATTTCAAATTTTTGCCACCACGTATCCGCCTTGTGCTACGTAATGAACGCCATCTGGATTCCGATGAGGATACCCCTTCTAGGGAATCCGTATCATATTCCGATCGGGATTCGATCGGAACTTAGGGATACCTAAGATATTTCTTGCACGAGGATCAAAGAGTCTGCCAAATGACGAAATAACACAGCATTCCAAATAATCCTCTGATGCTTTGCGTCCTAAAGATGTTCTCATACCTGCGGTCAATTTTGTCACACACACTGACACTCCAGTATCGATGAAGTAGTGAGGAAGTCACGCTGCCAATGACTGCACCATGGCCCTCATGGCGCCGATAATCGAGGATAGCCAAGCGCGAACATTCCGATAATAATCCCTGTACGCGTTTGCAATATCTTCGACGAGACCCTGACGGCCTCGTGGCAGGCGTGCGCGCACACAGATACCTTCGTGTCTTTGTCTGTACGAGACGCACGAACTGCACCGTGAAAATAAAGGTTATTTATAAATATGCGTGAATGCATCTTGTCCCGATCGGGACTGCAGACCTTTGTCTCCTTCGGCCAACTGGATTCATTCGGCGTGTCAGTAATCCCGGGGATAGCCGCCCCTCGAATCTCGAAAATCAAGGTTGGTCGGAAATCCAGAAGCTGCGAATCATCCGGAATTCCGGCCAAAAAGGATCCTTGCCCGGGCAAAACTCAAACGCCTTTTTAAGGGAGATCTCAAAATTGGAAAATCCTGTGGGCATGGACAAAACAAATAAGGCTGATCACGCAGATCTGTGCAGAAATTTCTTAGGAATTGCTAAGTTCCGATCGAATCCCGATCGGGATGTGATGCGGATTCCCCAGAAGGGGTAGCCTCATCGGAATTCAGATGACGCTCATTGCGTAGCAGAAGGCGGAGCCGTGCTGGCAAGAATTTGAAATACGTATTTCAAATACGTATTAAATACATTTTTCTTTGCAAATTAAATACATGTTTTCTTAGTTTGAACAATCTCCATGTAATTAAAAATATAATTACTTAGAAAAAATAACCTATATCACTTTTTTCCAGGAAATATAAGTCGTTCAAGACTCATATATTGTTTTTTTTCGAAATTTTTTATTAAATGTAAAGAATTTTGTTCGAAATTCTGTTATTAAAACATATAAGTTTTGATAGTTATACTGTAGCACCAATTTTCACCTTATCTTTTTCAGATCCTTGAATAAATGATTTCACAAAACGTCCGGCGTCTCCAGCTGATAAGGATCAACTCAAAAAGTTATTGATCGATCTCGCTGAAATATTGTGAGGTTTCTCACTGTAATCTTATCGGAAGGAAGGATAACCTAAAGTTTTAAGTTTATCGCGTTAATAAATAACTTTTTGGGGTAAAAATTGTCGAGAAAATGGTCAAAAGTATGGAAATTTGATTAAAAAGCCTACTTAATTTTAACTTTTATACTTTTTTATATACTTGTAGATATATCTTTCCCCTACACATGTCAATAATCGCAAAATATTTTCGATTTCTGTTTCAGATCAATAGAAAAAATCCGACAAATAGAGCACTTTTCGATATTACGCAAAAGATAAGTAAAGGAATAACTTATAACGCCGCCATTTTGTTTGGGTTAAGAAAAAAATAAAAAATAAAAACTTGAAAGTTGTAATAAGATAATGCCAAAATTTAAAAATGATGCGATTATTTTACCACCTTTAAAGAAATTCATGAAAAATGACTAATTTTCGGCCGTCTAAAGGGTTTTGCCCCCTTAAGGCCTTAGGCCACTCTGGGATTTTCCAAAAATCGTTTTTTTTTGTTTAAAATGTACCTTAGTACCTATAAAATTATATTCCAAAAGACTATGGGTGTGAAAAATCTCTAAGTACTCGATTTTCGAATTCTAGCGCAACCCCTCTTGATTCATGTCGTGACTTTCTACTAACTTTAAACGCGTTTATCTCAAAACTACATTTATCAAGTCAGCCGGACTCATAACTCAAACAAATTTCAACCGATTCGCTTGAAATTTTAACTGTATATTTAGAATTACATTTTCTGAGGCACTACGTAGAATTTTTTAAATTATATTGCATAGTTCCTTTTTTATAAACAATTTTCTGACGATTTTCTCATGGCATTTTATACTTTTTGTTTTAGAAATGCGCCATTTTGACAAAAAACAATATATCAAAAAAATCCTACGTACTTCTATAGCTATTCTTATATATAATCGAAAAAACTTTAGTGTCTCATCATAACTCAAAAATTATAGGAGCTGTTGGTCCGGCCGTTGACCTTCCAGAAATAAAGGCGCCAACGGAAAGATGCTGCACAGTCGCCATTTTGACATGTATAGCTGTGAAAAAATAATTTTGTATAGTCAATAACGTGTATAATAAAACCCCTATTTTGTCATTCCGATTTATTCTATGGTTTCGCTGAAAAAAAATCACGAAATATGCCCTTTTTTTGGCCTCTAGAGTGGCCTAAGGCTCTGATAGTTTCGGATTAGGATCATGGCTGGAATCCGATTTGCGAGCGTTACATATCATTCCCGGATCCGATCCGATATCCGATTGAATCCCGATTGAGAAACCAGGATCCGAATCGCACTGTATCCATGTCAATATTTCTGCACGGTGAGAGTTGGGTCTAGTGGTGTTGGTAGTTTAAAATGTGAGTATAAGTTAATAATTGGTTAGTTGCGCGACGGGAAGGACTACCGACACATTGGCGCATCAGGCCAGACGCAGTCGGCGCATAAACACAAGGTCATACGGCCAACCGCTCCGATGCTACTAACCTCCACTTTCCCCGTCTCGCTCCACCTTGTCCCTCATCGTTCTACGGTCGCTCGCGCGCGCGCGCGCTGCTGCTGCTGCTGCTGCTGTTCCTCCGGACCCCTCATCGGAGTCGGACTCTTCCAGCGGACGCGTTACAAGTAAAATAATTGTTGCTTCTCTCTCAACTTCATTCGGGCTGCAATCTTGGCATCTTCGTCGGCCGATGCACCTTCCCATCGTCTCTCGGTGAACGCGGCTCTGCATCACAACACCATAGTGAACGCGATAAACGGGCTCACGACCAACGTCCTCTCTTTCTTCCCTATTCTCGGTCTATCCAATCCCTCTTTGTCCCTCATCTTTACCGCCCGTTCTTTCTTTGTCTCTTTTGTTCATATCCTCTCCGTCCCCATCAGCCTTTCCTTCCCTACGTCTCTCACTCCTTCCTAGTCCTCTCATTTCTCGTCTCTTTCCCTCTTGCCCTTCCATGCCTTCAGCTGTCTTTTCCCTCCCCCCCGCCCCTCCCACTTACTGCCACTATCTCTCTCATTCGCCGTCGTTTTGTCCTTCTTCCTCTCGGGCTCTCGATCCGTTTGCAGACCTCTACGCTCATCGTATATGACTCGAAGTTGGCCACAAGCGTCCAGAGTTTCAACCCTGACCATCGCAGGGCTCGAGCTCCTCTTCCTCCCCCTACCCCTCCACCGTTAAACCTCCCGGCCCTACCGCACGTCCGGAGCTGCATACACGAGGGGCAATGCAACGCGATTATGCAACTAGTTGCACTGCTAGGTTCTTGTGTCATGCGGACTGTTGCGTGGATTGTGTGTACGTGCGATGAACCGAGAATGCAACCTCCACCAACCCTCCACGACTTTTCTCTTTCTCTCGCTCTTTCACTCCCTATCTTTGTCCCCTCTAGCCCCCCCCCCCCTCTCCCGTATACCTCGTTTCTTCGTCATTACGTATTCCAGCCGAGAAATTATCCAATCGCACATCCATATCCGCGCCAATTACCGTGCCATGCACTATGGCCATTCGAAGACAACGCTTGGACTTGTACAATGAAGGAAAACAAAAAAAGAAGAGGAAACATTCTTTCATCGGGCGTTTCCGTTCGGTACGGGGTAAAGTTCAGGACCGTGAAAACAACCGTTGAGCGTGAGTGAGAACGGTTGCGCAATGATGGCCAACCCTAAGCCTTGCGGTTACTCAGTGTTAGCCAACCTCGTAATAGTCCGTTGGGGGGACATGCACCAGTTGGTCCGACGGACCAATTGGCAAGCTTGGACAGACGCGTGTAAAATGGCCCTGAATTTGCCCATGCACTTCATGCTTTCTCTCTCTCTCTCTCTGTCCCCCTCTCTCTCTCTTTCTCTCCCTCACTCCTCAGTTTTTCTCATAACGCACGGTAGCAGCACCGTCTGTATGTGTTGCGGTGATCGCGGCTGAAGAAAGCAGCGATCACCTCCCTTGGCCTCTTGTCGACCTAACCTCCTCTCCTCATCGTTCCCTCACTCAGTGTTCCCGGTATGCTCTTTGTGTTGCTGACCTCCCGCCTGTGTTTGCTGATGATGGCTGCGGCGCGGGATGCCTCCGTCGCAACTATACAACGCTTTTCAGCACAGCCGAGGGGCGACCTTGATAAAAAAAAACCGAGGGAACCTATACACGCACGAGCCAGACGCGTGGAAACGTGTTGGTACGATTAACCATCCCTCCCTCCCCCCCCCCCCTCCCATCTCGCCAACGAGACCCCTCTTTTCAGTCGACCATAATGCACCGGCTTGTGTGCATAAGTAATACGCACTCGTGTATGCATATATACCCGTGGCCAGTCGAGTGTTTATGGGCCTGTGGACACATGCGGTCAAGAGCGATTCCGAAAAATTAACGTATCGTTAGTCTGGTAAATTCGTTGTTACGAAACTTCCTAACGGTGGCGCACCAATTCGCCAGACCGCTCGAAATACACTTGTTTCGTTCCGCAGATAATTTACGCTTCGATGGAAAATTGATATTTTTATAAGATGTTATTTAACATAACGTTCGTATGTTTGTCTTTCCGGTTGAAAATTTTTTATCCATTTTTCGAGCACTTGCTGGCATCCGATTGAACTGCAATTTGGCATACCTATGTAACTTCGGTGACAATGCAATAATATGGTACGATGGGGCTGGCCTGATGATGGAGCCGAAAGATGACCGTAGGAACTGCTCAACTAAGCTCAAGATAGCCCCATCGTGTTTGGACTCGTTGGATTTGTCTTGACAAGTACTATAGCTACCATATTTCCCGATTTACGTCGCTCGAAAATTTTTTATTTCCAATTCTCGACTGGAATTTGTTGGAATTCCCAGAAAAAAATTAATAATCGTGAAAAATCTTTTTTAAACCAAGTTTTTATTTATAAACTATTGAAATAAAAAGTAAAAAATAATATTTAGTGTATGAAGTTAAATAGTAAAGCTACAAAAGAACCCAATACTTGGTCACTAATCAAAGACGCAGGCAGTACAAACTTAATAAAATTTACATAAACATAGAACTTTAAAGAAAGTTGATATTTTTTTAAAAGCTGGAGGCGTAAAACGTTATTACACTTGAAATAAAGCCTCGAGCATTTAAGAAAATATTTAAAAATTTTAAAGTTCTATGCTTATGTAAGTTTTATTAAGTATGTACTCACTGCGCCTTTGATCAGTGACCAAGGACTCAAGTCAGGCAAATAAAGATGCTGAGCAGCCACAGGAATCTTTTTACTAGCCAAAAACTCGTTTATTGTAATTGCTGGGTGACAGTAATTTTTCTCATCCCCAATTCAATGGTCAAAATCTGATGAACGATGTTCAAATTCAACTCTTCCCCGATCATTTTGACTGTCAACTGACGATCTGAACTCACAAGGACCCCGAATTCTGTCGAGATTTTCGTCGGTTCTTGATGATGAAGGCCTTCCGCTGCGTGGTTCATCTTCAATCGACTCTCTTCCTCCGGAAAATGCCTTAAACCACCGAAAAACCTGGGCTCTTGACAAAACACTCTCTCCGTAGGCCTGCTGAAGTTTTGCAAAAGTTTACGTTGCACTGTGCCCAAGTCTGAAGCAAAACCTGATAGCACATCGTTGCTCGAAATTGATGTCATTCATTTTTAGAACGCACTAGAAAAAAAAACTGTTTCACGAAAAAACAATAGCTACGGACAACCAAATGATTCTAGCGAGTTGAAACTCGTACTGAAGGCGTACCGCATGCTTACCTGTCGCCCCTCCAAGTCCTGTGTCTCAAGTGTTGCCAGATCGAATGCTTTGTTTCCAGTCTCATTCAGTGTTGGGCATTAATCAATTAAATTTTCAATCAGTTCATTAATTGACTAAAAAAGTAATTACAATTAATTTAATTGCAATTAACATTAATTGGAATTAACTATTAATTGTATGTTGCAATTAATTTATTTGGATTAATCTATGTTAATTGTAACTCGCATTCAAAACAATTGCAATTGTTTTGAATAACAACAAAAACAATTGTTATTCAATTGTTTTAAGAAACAATTAAAAGTAACGGTTAACCTATTTAACTTTACGGATATCAGATACGACGTGTTTGTTTGGGTTTTGTAGGCTTACTTAGCGCTTTTGTAGGCTTATACAATAATCAGTTTTAAGGGGTCACGTGGGTTTCGAAGCCAACAAAGCATACTTTCTCTATTTTTGTGTTAATATAATATATAAATTATTTTATTCAAAATGTTAAGCACATAAAAGAGCAACATTTCAACAATATTTTTAAAAAATTTCATCCAAAAATTTGAGCAATTCAGCCGGTGGGACCTGGTTTCCGGAGACCGCTCAAAAAAAAGTGTCCTCGTGGTGGTCAGGATAACTCATGATAGCTTTATCTGAAATTAAAAAACCAATTTTTTTCTGTTGGTAGATAACTATAGCTCGTTATTGAACGAAGGATTTAAAAAAAAATTGAAATTTGAATTTTTGGCAGAGTTGTATGCAAAATAATTCAATTTTTGGTACAATTTACAATACGTATAGCCTTGTAAAATTAGTTGTAATCGAAAAAAAAACCTTCGTTCAATCACTAGTCAATGCTATTTTAAAGAAGTGCGCAAAATTTCAATAAGATCGGTGCATTAGTTTTTAAGAAATCGTGTCCACCGACTTCAAAAATAGTGTTTTGAGAAAAATGCATACACCTGCGTCGCTCCCGGCCGGTCTCTTCCAACGGGGGGAATTCCCAAAGGCTCTCTCTCCTAGACTTTTCCTCCGATTGACTTAGGGACTTTGGAAGAATATTCTAGACATATTGTACTATTAGATAATAAAAAAAAAATGGATTTTTCGAAATTTTCAAACCCGCGTAACCCCTTACTTGTTAGTTTTTAATCAAATAATCCAAAAAAAATTGAAAATTCATTAGTTCCTAATTATGGAAAGTCGCGATTAACAATTGATTAATTGTTAATTGCGACTCCGGAAATTAACAATTAATTAATTGTTAATCGTGAGTTTTCACAATTACAGTTAATTAATTGTTAATTGTTATAGTCGTGATTAACAATAATTAATTGTTAATCTTTAGTTATCCGAGGAATTAAATTTTGCACAACACTGTTCTCATTACTTAATTTACACACCTCGTATATATTGTTTTATTTCAAAATATTGCGTTCTCATCGTGTCCCTACTTCCCTTACAGCGATTAATAAAAATCGTCATAACACGGTGAATTTTTGGAACTATTACAAAATCAAATGGTGCCAAAAGCCTGCAATGGTCATACGAAGGAACATTAGAAATTAACTATATGCTATAGCCTCGTATAGCATGACAATGCAACGCGATCATCGCGAAGTCTTCATAGCATAAGTCACTCGATCCAACGTGGTCTTTCCATCAACGCATTTCCGAGCTTCGGTATCACCGCTCCCGCGGACAAATCGTCGCGAGGAGGGTGTCACTCGTTGTCCACGAGGGCACCCCGAAACGATCAAGTTGTCGCCTATCATCGTTGGCTATCTTCATCGCCGCGGGAACATCGAAACGCCAAGGTCACCGAGGAAAGGTGGCGCCGAGGCGGGTCCGACGTGAGACGCGAGACACGCCGTATCCGGAATGGCCTGCGTCGTGCATCGTCCATTATTGATATACACGTGCAATATATTGTACATGTGTGAAGCGCACACACGCAGAACGATCCATCCTCTTTTTCCTCGAAGGATCGAGTCCTTGATTCTGCTATTCCGCCAGCGCCGGTTTCTATGGAGACGCAAATGTCCGCGCGAGTATTTAAAATTAAAAAAAAATAATAATTAAAAGTCGGGTCGACGCGACGTTCAATGGATACGTGAGGCCCGGTGCATTGTACGTATACAGGATGACAATTATAAGGTGGTCATGTATTTTTTAAGAGCCGTACTTTTTTAAGGGTTTACGTGGGTTTCGAAGCCAAAAAAGCATATTTTTTCTATTTTTTTAAAATATAATATATAAATTATTTTACCCAAAATGTTAAGTAATTAAAAGAGCAACATTTCAACAAATATTTTTAAAAAATTTCATCCAAAAATTTGGGAAATTCAGCCGGTGGGATCTGGTTTCCGAAGACCCCTAAAAAAAAGTGTCCTCGTGGTGGTCAGGATAACTCATGATACCTTTATCTGAAATGAAAAAAACCAATTTTTTTTCTGTTCGTAGATAAGTATAACTCGTGATTGAACGAAGGATTTAAAAAAAAATTGAAATTTGAGTTTTTGGCAGAGTTGTATGCAAAATAGTTACATTTTTGGTACAATTTACACTACGTATAGCCTTGTAAAATTAGTTGTAATAAAAAAAAAAACCTTCGTTCAATCACTAGTCAATGCTATTTTGAAGAAGTGTGCAAAATTTCAATAAGATCGGTGAATTAGTTTTTGAGAAATCGTGTCCACCGACTTCAAAAATAGTGTTTTGAGAAAAATGCGTATACCTGCGTCACTGTCGGCCGGTCTTTCCCACACGGAGAGAATTAAATGTTAAAAATTACCGTGCAGTAACGGTAACCAAATGATAACCCTGAAGCTTCGCTTATTATTACTGAGTAAAACACAGATTTTCACGAAAATAAAATAAAATTTCTTCTTCAGATAGAAAATTTTGCCAGATTTTCTAGTAAATTTTGATGTGTAACAAAATACGCAAAACTTAAATTTAAAAAATATATAATATCAGCGATATTTTACTGTGCATTTTATTATTTTATGCCTTTCAAAAATGTCTATAAAAAAGTATCGTCTTTATAACATATATATATATATATATATATATTCATGTTTGCATCTTATATTGTAAAAAAATCCTTACTTTACAAATACACAAAACGTTTTATGAATACATTAAAACGTTAGGTTATTTTGAGACACCCTGTATACAGGGTGTTTAGCACAATTTTTTGGAGGATTGGGGGGGGGGAATTTTTTAGCCTTTTCACCCTTAGACCCTATGTCCTACGTGTCACGGTAATTGAGATATGATTTTTTTTTGTATTATGTAAAATATTAACGATATTTATGTTTTTTTACAAAAATAAAATACATTAATCGTATAGCTACATATCATTTTTATTGAACCCTAAGTATAGTTTGATGTTTCGTCACTAGATGTCATATCGCCTATTTGACAGATCCCAATTAAAAACGTACCAACTAATGCTTGGATACCTTCAACTTTTTTAACGATCGTTACCCTAAACGAAGGGGCTAAAAGGGAGAAACAATGGCCGTAGCGATTTCTTTCCCAATTTAATTTGTCGATACCAGGATATTTGCACGTTGGCAAAAACAAAACAAAACAAAAGCAGTGCTGGGATTGGCAGGGCTCAGTAACCCCGAGAGACGAGTTTTCGGGAACTCGGTCCGGATCCCGGGGTCGTGGATCTCTGAAGCCTGCTGGGACGGTGCTCGGGTGTTGCGGGCTTAGAAAGAGCGGAGCAGAAGGAGAAAGGGGTGTGGAATGGGCAAGAGAACGAGAGAGCACGCGAGGGCGAATGGCCTGAAGCTCCAACAAAACGAACATTTTCAGCGTGAGAGAGAAAAAAAAGAGAGACGGAGAACTAGAAACAGAGGGTGGAAGGGAGAAAGAGGGGGGAAAGAGAAAGAGAGAGAGAGAGAGAGAGAGAGAGAGAGGGGGGGGGGGAGAGAGAGAGAGAAAGAGAGAGAGAGAGAGAGAGAGAGAGGGAATGCAAAAAGTAGTCGCTTAGTCAGGAATTCTTCACAATCATCAACACATTTGTAACAAGCTCCCAAAGCGAACCAAGTTACTACAGTTAAAGCTCGATATAACAAAATCCTCGATATACCGAAGATTTGTCCATTCCCTTTCGCTAGACACCCGAAACTTTGATACAACGAAGAAAAACTATAGATATAACGAATTTATTTTCGCGGCCCTTAACCTCTATACAAAAAAATTTCGTGAACAAAACCTCTGTATAACGAAGCGTTCGGCAAACGAACTCCCTTCCTTTCGTTCACTTATCCTCCTCTCTGCTTCTATAGAGCCTGTCTAGAGTTGCGAACTTTAAAAAATTCAACAAAATATTTGTTTAATTTAAAAATAATCCGCTTTTAAAAGTAATATGTTATATACATTATGCTCTGATTACCAACTGCTTGAAAAAATTGCTATAATTTAAACCTTGCTTTCTTTAAAAAATATCCCTATATTTATAGTACTAATATATATTTTTTTAAAGAAAGAAACGTTTGAATTACAGCTATTGTCATTTGTCCGTTTTATTAAAACCTCAATATAACGAATTTTTTGGAACGTGACCTCGATATAACGAAACACCTTCATATAATGAATTTTTTTGCTCTTCCCTAGAGATTCGTTGTATCGAAGTTCGACTGTATATTCCAATGACGAAAATTTCTTCACAAGATGATGGAACATCCAATTTTATGCGATAATAAATCCGCGTCGTTTTTTCCATTCAACTTTGCAAACATTTTTTTGTCCCGTAGAACAGAGAATGAGGAAGATGGAAGAGAAGGAGAAAAAGAAACGAATATCAAAAAGAGAGAGAGAGAGAAAGAGAAAGAGAGAGAGGAGAGAGAGAGAGAGAGAGAGAGAGAGAGAGAGAGAGAGAGAGAGAGAGTGTATCGCCCCCGAATCGAGCGAGGGACTCCGGTTTGGGTCGGGTTGGGTCGCGTCAGAGATCGCGAGGGCGGCCCGCCCCCTCCCCCGCCCCTCTTGCTCTCCTTTCCACCCCTCTCCCCCCCACTCATCCCCCTCCCCCGCTCTGTCACTCCGTCTCCGTTTCTCTCGTGCATTCTCGAGCCTTGCGATATCGTTGCAGCTGGCTGACGAGATCACTAGGCAGGGGTGAAGAGGAGCAAAGAGGGTCGAGTACGAGCGAGAGGGAAAATGATACTAGAGTGTGCACAGTGAGCATAGCCCGGAGCAACGGGTGGAGGAGCGTTGGCTGCGCGGTAGGCGGTGAGGGAGGGCAAGAGAGGATGAGGAGAGCGACGTTGGGGCGGTTGGGGGGGGGGGGGGGGGGGGGGGGGGGTGGGCAGAGAGGGGAAGAAATCGGCGGACGCCCTTGAGCGACGGGCAATGCACCGTGCGCGAGGTTCAAGGCAGAGCGGCGTCGGGAGTTGCCGCCGCAAGCCGCCACCGACGACCTCCCTCATCGCCCTCTCCTCTCGTTGCCGTCGATCTCGCGGCTCACTCTCGAATTGCCCTCCCTCGAATTCTGGCCAATTGCAAATTTTTACATTTTTTTTCCGTCGTGTTTGCTGTTATTGAGAATTTTTTTTTTTTTGGGGAATAATTAAGGGGTTACACCACTCTAGCGGCCGAAAAGAAGGCATTACTTTGACGATTTTTTTTTTGGGGGATTTTGATGTGTGACCACGAAGGGTTGCACATTCCGATTCAATCGCGGTGGTCACACTTGGGTCGATTCTACCCAGTCAGTTTGCAAAAAAGTATTGTGACCAAACTATCCGTCCGAAGTGGTTCAAAAAATTACGGAACATGCTTTGAACTTTCTAGATGATGTACGAAAACTTTATTTATAATAAAGAAAATGACGACATGGTAAAAAAAATTCATAACGAGGTGAAAACGCAAAAAAGACACTTTTTTCGCTAAAAAAATCATAGTTCCGTGAATTTTCAACATTTTTACCTTGAATTTGAACGTGATACTCCTTAGATATGCTAGTTTTGGGAAAAAAATAGTAGCACACTGCGCGTTCCAAAACAGGAATTTATTTCGACACGTGAAGAGGGTCAATTTTATGGTATGAGGATACTTCAAACTCCAGGTAAGATGGTGAATACAGTCCCATTCGAAGCCGGGAAACTATTATATATTTACGCCAAAAATCTGATCGACGGAGCGATTCTACCCAGGGTGACCACGAAGGAATAATAAAAGGTATGGGAATTCTTTTTAGAGGGATTATTCATTATTTAAGTATAGAACTGTTTTTTTTAAAATTATTATGTTTGTATAAAATGGCGGCGAGAGAGCCAATCTTCGAAATGATCTTTAGAAAAAACAACACCTCCAGTAGCGGACAAATTACTCGTAAAATATAAGATCTGGAACAAAAAACGAAAAAAAAATAAAATCTATGTACTATTCGCTATCGAAGTACGTAGGGATTTTTTTGTTTAATCAACTTTTGTAAAAACGGTACACTTTTGTCAAAAAAAAATCGATTTTTTTGCTAAAAAAATAAGCAGTAAATTATTTATTAAATAAAAAGTTTACATTGAATCGACAAAATCCCTACGTACTTCTACAAAGAAGGCAATTGTGAAGCTACTGTAAAAATTTCATACTGATTCATGCAACCGTGTTGAAGTAAATGTGCTTGCTAAGATTGAAAAAAAAGTGGTTTCGAGAAAAACGCGTTTAAAGTTTATGCTTGGCATCACTTTGCAGCTGTACTGACACACACATACAAATGTATTACGGCAGTAGCGTTACCTGGTGACCTTTTGAGTAACCTTAAGCACATTTTATGATGTTAAAGCATTGTTTAAGTAATAAAAAACAAAAGGATTTTTTCCAAAATCCTAGAGTGGTTTTACCCCTTAACTCCGTCAATTTGCCGAGGGAAAAACAAAGCTGGGCTTTCGTTTTTTTTTTTGGAAATTTCCTGCAGAAGAAATATCCATTAGAATTATAAATGATTAGGTACAAACAGAATTGATTGTTGCAAGAATTGACGACTTCGTCTTGTTTTTCTTCATAGTATAATTATTTTGAAAGAGCAGCTACTTTTTCCAAAAAATCCTGTTTCGAAAATGTCTCTCAAAGTGTGTGATAAAATCTTTGCGATAAAAACATCCACGTGACCTAAAATTCGTTGCCGGATTTATTTGGTTTTGTCCAGGCTCACGAAATATCGTTGCATCGAATCAAATGACTGTCGAATGCCAAATAATTTGAAATTCATTGCGAGAGAACAGGAAAAAAAAACAATGTTTTGCTCGTTTAGAAGAAAAGTTTGATAACGTCCATTCATTATGTGCTGTTCGCTCATTGGACGATTCATCTCACGCCTTTCGTCGACTTTTTCTTACTGTTTTTGTTATCGTATTCTCGTCACCTATATTTGTCGGTTATCAACGAGGGGAGAATAATGCAACAGTCATTGACACACAGCCGTGCTTATCTCTCGCCGGCGGACGATACCGCGGCGAGAAAGGTGTGCAACGCAAAACGTATCTCTTCGTTCTTTCATATTTGTCGACTCAGGTGTTTCGCACCGAGGAAAAAAAAATTACGACGCTCCTTTCTTTTTTCTTTAATGAAATTAATTAAAAACAAGTCGAGAATAAATCTGCTTTGAATTCGCCTCGAATTCAATGGAAACGCACTTGCATTTGTATAACAATGCAATTTTTGCTTTATATTTCATTCAATAATTTTCTTATCTACGTTTGATTTATTTATTCCTAGAATGCATTCAATATTTACAAGTAATTTTGTTTTTATTCTTTCAAATTGCCTTACGTTTTTTTTCGAATTTGTTTAAAAGTTCTTTCAGGTTCGTTTGGGTAGATTTCTGACACTTATAGAGAAAGTTTATACTTATAGAGACATTTTGAGAGCTGCGTAATATTGACGTATTGAAGAAAAAAAATGTTGATGCAAAAGAAAGAAGGGAAAATGCAGTTATTGCGGTTTTGCGAAAAGGGAAGGATGCATGGAAGGTACGATGGCCAATTGTCTTTCCCTTTCTACATAACTAAACAGACAAAACCATCAATAAGTTTCTTATCTACGTTTGATTTATTTATTCCTAGAATGCATTCAATATTTACAAGTAATTTTGTTTTTCATTTTTCAAATTGCCTTACTTTTCTTTCGAATTTTTTAAAAAATTCTTTCAGGTTCGTTTGGGTAGATTTCTGACACTTATAGAGAAAGTTTACACTTATAGAGACATTTTAAGAGCTGCGTAATATTGACGTATCGAAAAGAAAAAAAAAAATGTTGGTGCAAAAGAAAGAAGGGAAAATGCAGAGTTATTGCGGTTTTGCGAAAAGGGAAGGATGCATGGAAGGTACGATGGCCAATTGTCTTCCCTTTCTACATAACTAAACAGACAAAACCATCAATAAGTTTCTTATTTACGTTTGATTTATTTATTCCTAGAATGCATTCAATATTTACAAGTAATTTTGTGTTTCTTTTTTCAAATTGCCTTACTTTTCTTTCGAATTTTTTAAAAAGTTCTTTCAGGTTCGTTTGGGTAGATTTCTGACACTTATAGAGAAAGTTTATACTTATAGAGACATTTTGAGAGCTGCGTAATATTGACGTATTGGAAAAAAAATGTTGGTGCAAAAGAAAGAAGGGAAAATGCAGAGTTATTGCGGTTTTGCGAAAAGGGAAGGATGCATGGAAGGTAAGATGGCCAATTGTCTTTCCCTTTCTACATAACTAAACAGACAAAACCATCAATAAGTTTCTTATCTACGTTTGATTTATTTATTCCTAGAATGCATTCAATATTTACAAGTAATTTTGTTTTTCTTTTTTCAAATTGCCTTACTTTTCTTTCGAATTTTTTAAAAAGTTCTTTCAGATTCGTTTGGGTAGATTTCTGACACTTATAGAGAAAGTTTACACTTATAGAGACATTTTGAGAGCTGCGTAATATTGACGTATTGAAGAAAAAAAATGTTGATGCAAAAGAAAGAAGGGAAAATGCAGAGTTATTGCGGTTTTGCGAAAAGGGAAGGATGCATGGAAGGTAAGATGGCCAATTGTCTTTCCCTTTCTACATAACTAAACAGACAAAACCATCAATAAGTTTCTTATCTACGTTTGATTTATTTATTCCTAGAATGCATTCAATATTTACAAGTAATTTTGTTTTTCTTTTTTCAAATTGCCTTACTTTTCTTTCGAATTTTTTAAAAAGTTCTTTCAGATTCGTTTGGGTAGATTTCTGACACTTATAGAGAAAGTTTACACTTATAGAGACATTTTAAGAGCTGCGTAATATTGACGTATCGAAAAAAAAAAAATGTTGGTGCAAAAGAAAGAAGGGAAAATGCAGAGTTATTGCGGTTTTGCGAAAAGGGAAGGATGCATGGAAGGTACGATGGCCAATTGTCTTTCCCTCTCGTTCTCTCTCTCTCTCTCTCTCTCTCTCTCTTTCTCTCTCTCTCTCTCTCTCCCTCCCTCTCTCTCTCTCTCTCTCTCTCTCTCTCTCTCTCTCTCTCTCTCTCTCTTTCTCCTCTACATATATATTTACATATATGCATTCTCGACCCTATAACGTATTCTCGACTTGTTATAGACTGGCCGTGCACATTGCCCGGCGTCGGCTTGTGCATCACTTGCGTAAGTGCGCGTTTCCGGTACATTCCAATGTCCTGCGAACGTGTTGTCGCAGCTCATATGCATGCTTATTCATACGTTCATTGTGTATATATGAGTGCTTTTCTACATATATATATATATATATATATATATATATATATATATATATATATATATATATATATATATATATATATGTGTAAGTGTATATTATTAGCGACAGTATCCAACGTGCTATGCAATAGGCGAGAGCATTACAGGATCGAGCTTAGATCAAGTTTAACGACGACAAATTTCCCTCGTATATATACGTTCGTGGAGACACACAAGATGCTTTGAATTGATTGGCTTTTACTATCATTGTCCCCTGAACAAAAATAACTGAAAAAGCTACCGCCTTGATGTTAATTATTAAATTAACGAGGGAAAACCCCTTTAGACGTTCGAAAATGAGTCATTTTTCATGATTTTTTTTAACGGTGATAAAATAATCGCATCATTTTCAAATTTTGACATTATCTTATTATAACACTTTCAAGTGTTAAGAAAGAAAAAATTCTTCTCAACAAAACAAAATGGCGGCGTTATAATTCCTTTAGGCGTCTTTTGCGTAATATCGATAAGTGCTCTATTTGTCGGATTTTTTATATTGATCCGAAGGAGAAATCGAAAATATTTTTCGATTTTTGACATGTGTAGAGGAAGGATATACCAATAAAAATATAAAAAAAGTAAAAATTAAGAATTAGGTAGGCTTTTAAATCAAATTTTCATATTTTTGACCATTTTCTCGACAATTACAAATTACCCAAAAATAGTAATTTATTTATGCGATAACCTTAAAACTTTGGGTATATCCTTCCGTTAATAGTGAGAAACCTCCCAAAATTTCAGCCAGATCGATCAATAACTTTTTGAGCTATAACATGAGCAGTTTTTGAAAATGCAGTTTTAAGATAATCGCGTTCAAAGTTTCCCTAGTTCATATAACTTCGTAAATATTTCATATTTCAATTTTTCAATTTTCCAGTATACTCTCAATATATTATACTTTCGAAATGTGTGAAAAGAAAATAAAATCGATTTTTTTAACATTGTTACGGGTTTCCCCCCCTTAAAGCTGTTTCAAAAATTAAATATGCGTCGTATTAAAAATATCAATGTAATGTTTTCTTTTGTACTATAGTGAAATAATTGTCGATAGAAATAATTGCCTCGATAAAAATGAGAATGGCGATTCGTTTTATTCTTTTTATTGGGCTCACAGATTAAAAAAAAAAATCGAAAATAAAAAAATCACTAAAATTTGGATTTTTTTTGTTTAATAGTCGCCAAGGATCTCTCAAGTAAACTTGTGCTCGAGGATATTTGCGTTAAAAATCTGACAGTAAAATCAAAAGTTCGTGTAATTAGCTGGTGAAAAATAAAAATAACAATTTTTCGAAGCTCTCGTTATCCCGGTGGAATTCGTCATCGGAAATTTCTGGAACAGCTACGTTCGCGGGCTGGGTGGCTCTTGGTACGAGCACGTCAGCCCCAAACCAGCAGTCACGGGCGTCCGGTCTATGACTCAGGAATGACCCTCGTTGAACCTCAACTCGCGCTCCTCGACGCGCGCCACTTTCGGTCCTGTACTCGTGTTTTTTTTTTTCCTTACCTCCTCTTTTCACCCCACCGTTGAGCTTTCGATGTACCCGCGTATACGTATCAAAACATGTGCATTCTCATGCAGAAGAGAGCGAAGTGTGCTAAGGCTTGACCCTCGAGCCTTCTTCTTATCGCGAGTGCAACGAAAAAAAAAAAAGACGCGAGAAATTCAGTTTTTGACTTTTTTTTTAATCTTTATTATTTTTATACTCTTTGTGATAAAAATATTCGAAAGAAAACAAAACCGCGTGGCCAACCTTTTTTTTTTTGTTTTGTTCTGACACGATGATTGTACCACTTCGAAGAAATGCTCGCAGGAAGTGCAACGAAAGAAAGGATATGACCAAGTATCCATTGGGAATACATGTTGCATGATTCTCCGTAAGCGATACGGGAAATTCAAAGAGAATAAAAAAAAAAAAAAAACAGCAATACTCGAAATAAAAATTCGAGTGGTGTGAGAAGTTGATAGGTCGATGCATTTTCAAGCGGTACTAAAAATCCCGAAAATACACACACCATCCGTTTCTTCTTTTTTCGCTCGTGCCGTTTCTCTCACTGTCTTCCCTCCACGCCCCACCGCCCTTTCACTTTTTTCAATTCTGTTGCTTCGTTTCAGTCTCCAACATCCTGTCGTTGAGTTGTCGCAATTCTCTCGCCTTTTGAAAATCACTTAGTATACCGTTAGATCGAATGATCGCGATAACGACAGTAATCGGACATTACGAAGTATGTAGCGAGCGACACAACTGAGGTGGGGGGGGGGGGGGGGGGGAGATCTCATACGTTCGAATGCATGCAGATGAGAATACCATTGGAATAAATAAATGTAGGCAAAAATGAGATCGCGAAGAAAGAAAAAGAAAAAAAATAAACAAATGCATTCGAAACTGCATCCGTTACGTTTCTCGACCGATCGTAAATGACGGTCACCGTATAAGATTTGGGTCAAGCTTTATGCACGCCGCTGACGGAAAGACACCGTGCAACATATTCCAGAGAGAGAGAGAGAGAGAGAGAGAGGGCGAAAGAGACCGAGAAAGAAAAGCTATCTCGTGTACCTACACATTACGAATTTCACTTCGTCTTGTTTCCGATGCTCCATTTGTAAGAACGAATGTATAAATAATATTACTATTCTCGATGCAGAACATTTTCGGGAAAAAAATAAATAAATTTTCTTATATATATATACAGGGGGCTCGGCGCATGCACCGACACAATTTTTTTACGCTTTGGGGGGGGGGGGGTCATTTGCTAGTTTTTTCACCCTTAGACCCTATGTCCTAAGTGTCAGGGTAATTGAGATATAATTTTTTTTTCGTTTTCTTTTAATTACCCGAAATTTCGCCTTTAAATCGTCATAACTTTTTTGTTTGTGGTCGTAATAGCACGAAATAATTTTTGTTGCATGCATACGGGGCAGAGGAGTTCAATTTGAGCAGAATTTATAACTCAAGATTAATAAAAAAATCGTAAACAAAAAGTATCCTCTTAAAGCGGGCAAACACTTTAGATGCTTAAAAAAATCAATTTTTTCTTATTTCATAAATCGAGCAAAATATCGTTTTGAAATTTTCAGGGTGTATTCTTAAACACATCCTGAAAATTTCAAAACGATATTCGGATTCCTTCTAACGGTATGTATATAAATGATAAAGACTCTCCGCTCGACTCCCAAGCGCGCTCACGTATCCACGAGCGTTCAGTTAGGTAGTTTGTTTGGGTTTGTTTGGGTTTTCATAACCTAAACAAAACCAAACTCGACCGTTTGACGATTAGCTTCAAAACATCGCCATTTTGGGTAAAAAATAATCGACGTAGCGGCATTTCTTGCGGCTATTTTATTCAATGAAGGAAATTCAGCCCTACTCGTGGTTATGAATGAACTACAAATTGTTATTGGCAGGCGGATATGCCGAGCAAATGGATCAGAACCGCGTGGCTCGGCAAAATAGAAAAAGTTTATTAGAGACAAAAGAAGCTCGAAAAGCTCGTAAAGAGAAAATGCAAGCTTCAAATGAGTTGCATGAGGAAGAGGAAGGACTGCTGTATGATGCTGGAATCGCTGATTAATCGGTAAGACACTTTATCATTTGATTAAACAAATTTTACTTTGAGTTTTTCGTTTGTGAAACTTTAAATTCCACGTCGGAAAAACGACACGTCTTTTGAGACCATCCAAGAGTGAAGCCATTTTTTGGCATCTTCATAAGAATGGAAGTGCTTGCTCAGCCAGGCCATGTTCCATCGATCGGAACAAGTGATAAACGGAAGAGTCAATGTCTGGCGAATACGGCAGGTGGGGTAGGACTTCCCATTTAAGCGTTTCCAAGTACGTTTTCACTTTTCTTTGTGGCACTTGTATCTTCCTGTTGATTTTATCTCCCTTTCAAGATAGATTTGATCTCCTATCCATTTGCTAGTTTGACTACTATTTTTGAAAAATGTTCTTGATTGGCTTGCACGTATTTATAGGCACAATTTTTTTTTTTTTTACAAGCCCGACACTTGTTATTACTGTATCCCTTATTTCCTTCTTTCCCCACATTCCCCTATATATATATGAGGCATTTCACGCCATTTCACCTAGTCCGACCATTTTTGTTTTCCCTGATTTTTTTTTGCAAAATAGTACTCAATGAATGGAATATCCACACCAATTTTCAGATTTTTATCTCTTCTCTTTTAGGAGTTATAATTTTCCAAAAAATGTCGATTTCGGAAATTTTGGAAACATTTGAACGCCGATAACTCCTGAACCAATTGAGATATCGACAAATGTCAATATATTAATTTTTTTCATTTTGAAGCATACTTTCATGAAAAAAATATGAAATGAATCACTAATTATACTGGACGACGTATTTTTTGCTTCGAAAGTGGAAACTATTTTTTTGTAAGATGATTGCCATTTTTCATTTCTTTTTTAAATTCTCTAAATTAGAGTGACCCATTCTATGATTTTTAAGACTAGTCTCATCGTGAGCCCATTTTTCCTTCTATTTTTTTTTTCGAATTAATCATATTTTTTCGGAAGATTTTTATCATTTTAATCTGGAAATAATTTTCTCTTTCAATAATTCGAAATTAAAAGAATTATTAAAAGAGAAATTGATCATTTCTCCTTTAATAATTCGAAAAAAATAGAAGGAAAAATGGGCCCACAACGAGACTAATCTTAAACATCATAGAATGGGTCACTCTATTTTGAAGAATTTTTTTAAAAAAATAAAAAATGACAATCATCTTTAAAAAAATAGTTTCCACTTTCGAAGCAAAAAATACTTAGTCCAGTAAAATTGATAATGTTTTTCATATTTTTTCATGAAAGTATGCTTCTAAATGAAAAATATATATATATTGACATTTGTCAATATATCAATTAGTTCAGGAGTTATCAGCGTTTCAACGTTTCCAAAACTTCTGGAATCGACATTTTTTTTGGAAATTTATAACTCCTAAAAGAAAAAAGATAAAAATCTAAAAATTGGCGTGGATATTCCTTTCACGGGGTACAATTTTACAAAAAAAAAAATGAGGTAAAAAAATGGTCGCGGTCATGGGCTAGTTGAAATGGCGTGGAATGCCTTATATATCCATATTAATAAGTACATACACTTATATATCAGTTGCATAAATAATAAATATATTTTATGTTCTTTTTCATTACAGCCACGCTTTTTTCATGCTAACAACGTAATTAGAACGTACGATAAGTTCAATGTACATTTCATGCATCTCGGATGATGCCAGATACGAGAAACTTCCAAAGACATTTATTCCGTTTCCTCAGCGGCTATGTATACCCATCACACGTATATTTGCCAAAGGATCCATTCATTTTCTTTTCTCGTTTCAGACTTTTCTCCCGAACAAACAAACTTATTTATTTTCTTTGCGTTTCGCGAAGTCATCGTGTCACTTTATTTTTGCGTTTATCTTCATTTTTCGATATTATTATTTTTCGACATTTCGTGCGAGCGCGAACGTTTAAATTCGCCATTTAAAATTTACGATTGGTGATCATGAACGACGCCGTACTTTGGGCAATTCGAAAAAACAGAAAAAAAAAAACAAGCAAACAATGAAAGAATACGATGTTAATTTTGCACGCGGGCATTATCCTTCGCGCATGCGCCTTTCGATACAATTGAAACAACTTGAAAAAAAATTGTTATCCGCGGTTACGTCGTGCGTACGACACCGAGTCGATAAGGATTCGAATAAACATTATCCAGCATAAATTTATTTCACTAAAGAAGTCTTTGTCTCGGAACGTAAATACGTAAATTCATCCTGTGCTATGAATTTTTTTATGACGTGTCCCTCATGTTCATTCATTTATATTTTATAAAAAAATGTCATTCAGAGATGATTAATCTTGTCCACGTGAACCTGTAGATGATATTCTGCATAAAAATAATAATTCACCTACTGCACTCAAATTAATAAATCGAAGTTGTATTGCTATAATATATATATATAGAATAAATATTTTGAGCCTGTATTTTCTTTTGACGTCTCTGAAAATAACCTTTATACAAATATGCTGACATTAATCTTAAGGCGATTTTAAAGCGTTAAATGTTTAAAGGATTAAGTATCGACAGAACGCACAAGACGATCTAAACGCACAAGATCCCGGAATGGGTCGACATTTTCATCGGTTCTTGAAGATGAAGGACTTCCGCCGCGTGGTTCATCTTCAATCGACTCTCCTCCTTCTGAAAATGCCTTAAACCACCGAAAAACCTGGGCCCTTGACAAAACACTGTCTCCGTAGGCCTGCTGAAGTTTTGCAAAAGTTTTCGTTCCACTGTGCCCAAGTCTGAAGCAAAGCCTGATAGCACAACGTTGCTCGAAATTGATGTCACTCATTTTTGGAACGCACTAGAAAAAATCTGTTACACAAAAAAAAATCGCTACGGACAAGCAAATGACTCTAACTAGTTAAAACTCGTTCTGAAGGTGTATCACATGTTCACCTGACGTTCCTCCAAGTCCCGCGTCTCAAGGGTTGCCAGATCCAACGCTACGTTGCCAGTCTCATTACTTAATTGACACACCTCATAGGCTGCTATAAAAACGATTCTTCGAGTCGAATGTCTTCAAAGTTACCTTTTTCCATGTGTGTGTGTGTGTATAGATAATGTAAAAAATTACCTAAAAAAGCATCTTTGGTCGACGAGCTGAACAAAAGCACTCAGCTTGTGACTATCACACAAGTCCACGTTTGAGTCTGTTTGAGTTTGGCTTATCGTCTCGCGTGTCAAGCAGGTGTATCGGTCGCGCATATTAGGTTCGGCCATGCCATTCTATACTTGCATTGAAGTGCACATGTGTTCACGCACCAGTGGCAGATGCTGATAAAGATGTCTATGGAAGAGAAAGAGAGAGAGGGAGAGAGAGAGAGAGAGAAAGAGAGAGAGAGAGAGGGAGAGAGATAGAGAGAGAGAGAACGACTACTGGGAAATCCGAAAGTGAATTTCATTGGAATCGTGATAATTCGTATCATTTCTGCATCCAATATGAAAATTTCCCATTTTTCGTCAATTTTGAATGTGTACTATCAGAAAATGTCTCGCCATCTTACATCCTACGGTGGAAATTCCTAAAAATCTTAAGCCTCAATTATTCCAATGGATAAAAATACTTGAGTGTCCGATTTTCAGAAAATATCGAGTTAAAAAAATTTGTAAACGTTCAAAAGTGCGTAAAAACGAGCATCAAATGAAGAAGAATTTAGTAAATGAATGCACTGACAGAAAAATTCTTTTCATATTAACTAGATGCGACTATTTGATTTTTTAAATTTGAATTAACTAGATTTTTCGTGAAATCAAATTTTTCCGATTTCATTCCATTATTGAAATGATTTATTTTAAATATATTTATTTATTCAAATCAAGATCTATTTAATATCGTCTGATAACTAAATATTTTATTTATTCCTAATAAATCTGTAATTTGATTTCATCTAGTAGCATAAGACAAAAGAGACAGACGGAAAAGTGGTACACGATTCAGTCGCTTAATAATCTCATTGCTTTGTTTTCGTTAGAAGACCTGTTGTAACATTCTGCAGTTGAGGAAAATGGTTAGTCTTTCTATACATAAATAGTCG
>OZ010714.1:4619512-4682268 GCA_963932345.1 Ophion ventricosus | reverse complement strand
GGTCGAACCCTCTCGGGGTCTCCCTCCCGATGTGAAAAACAAGGCGTCCTCTTTCGAGAAGATCGGCCGGTCTTTGCTGACGACGGACCTATGGATTCCAAGGGCACAACATTGGCTCTCGCACACTTCGAAAACATTATACGCCTTATTGCTAAAAAAATCAGGATAAACTCTAGAAATGAATGCACTTCCAAGCCCGTATCGAACGAGCCAAAAGCCATACGCAATGACTTTGTACCCGATGGGATTACTTGCTTTTACGTTGGAATCTTTTTGCTTCGTGAGAGAAGACCATTTATCCAAAAGACCATTTATCCAATTCCGAAATTCAAAGATCGTCAATGAGAACTTGTCGATTCTGATTGTGAAAACTTTCTTTTTCTTGGATCTCCATAGGGTGCTTGTTAGAAAAGCCAGGCAAGATTTAATTGCTAAGATATCTGTCAATTTGAAAAGTATGGAGTACAAGCCAAAAATGAAGAGGAATCGGATCGAGCTGAGATAAAGATCTGTGCGAAATAATTTTACGCGATTCCTTGATGTTATCAAAATTGCAACAAAATTGGAGAGTAATCACGAGATTAAATTTTGAGATGAATTCTTTACAGCAGATTTTAATTCAACGCATTTATGTTTGTGAATATATATTTATATTAAATTGAATTAAATAAAATTTATATTTATGGCGGTTTATAAATAAATATAAATTTATAGTTATATCAATTAAAAAAAAAAGTTTAATGAATTCTTTATGAGTAGAAAAAAAATTATATTTATAAAATAATTTATAAATATTAAACAATGTTTAGATGAAATTTACAATTTACAGCAGATTTTAATTCAATGCATTTATGCTTGTAAATATATATTTATATTTATATTAAATTGTATTAAATTAAATTTATATGGATGGGGGCTTATAAATAAATATTAATTTATAATTTATATTTATTTATAAACCCTTCGCGGTGACATGTTCTGGCTATAACACCCGGGTCACAGGGGGGGTCGCAATGACCGCAGCTATGTTTAAACGATTGCCACGTTGACCGTATCGTTCCGAATGACTCGTAAAAATTCAGGATATTAGTTTGAACATTCTAGAATTTCAAGCATAGAATATTATATTTTAATCAAATTTTAAAATGGCGTAAAGAAATCAGCAACGGCTCAATGCATAAAAAGAGCCTTGTTCGACAAAAAAAAAACATAACTCCAGCAATTTGCAATTTTTTTTCATAAAATTTAAAAATGATTCTCTTGAGATATGCTAGTTTGAGGAAAAAAATAGCTCCATAGTCGGCGTTTCAAAAAAGGTATTTATTCTTATATCTGAAGAGTTACTTCGAAGTGAAATAAAGAACGATAATCATGAAAAATGTGCAAATTATTATAAAAACTGACCGCCAACAACCTATAGTAATTTTGATTTAAAGTTGCGCTTGGGGTCATTGTGACCCCGGGTGACTGCGGATGGTTAATAAAACAAAAATTGAAAAGAACTATCGAATAAAATATCTATTTTATAATAAATATATTTATTCTTCATTTATTCTTATTAATATTTAATATAAAATAAAATACATTTGTAAAATAAAATAAAATAAATTATATAAAAAAATAAATGATTAATATCCACTTTTAATTCCATTAATATCCAATAACCATCAAAAGAAGTGGATATTCATCAATATCCACTTTTTTTTTTTATCCACGACTTAAATTTGTTAAATTCCCCGTAAGTTTTCCGCACGAAGTCTATTTCTTACAATTCGAACGCAACAAAACTTCTATTAAAAAAATATCGACGGTTTTATAATTATCGATTGGTTCCGGGCCAAATTAGGGTGAAGATTATTGTCGCAGTGCGAGATGATGCAAGTATCATTTGGATCTTATATATGATTACTTTCTAATATATATATACACGTCTATGAACTTGGTCGAATTTATAAGACGGTATCCCAGAGCAGATTTCGTTTTTTTTTCCTTTTTATTCCCGATGGACCAACAGCGAGCGAGCGTTTCGACCGTCGTCGTCGTCGTCGTCGTCGTCGTCGTCGTCGTCGTCGTCTCACTAATAGTCGAAGGCCAAGCCGAATCCGAGTCGATGACTCTTGCTTGAAGGCGCCTGCATTTTGCCCGTCTGTATGTGTGTTTATTCACTCTGCGTGTTCCGATCGCGTCTGTATTACATTGCTATATAATACACGACGTTGCAATCGTGCCTGCAACGACTTATACCACCAGGGTCGAATCTTTTATATTTTTCGTCTTCGTTTCGTTTCTTTCTCGCTTGTGTTATTTTTTTTTTTTTTTTTTTTCTTTCAATTTTATTCTCGTTCGTACGTGTGTGCTCGTGTGTGTAAGTACGTTTTTTTTTTTTTTGTTCGTTTATTATATCTCTCGACTCGTCGGGTTGAAGGTGCGCCTCTGTATCGTCCAGGGTCACGCGTCTGGCTCTCCCCATGTTGCACATAACGCGCGATGCATTTTTTTGCCCGGTGTAATCGTTGAGAAAAAAAAAGAAGAAAAAAAAAATACATCACCCATGACCATTTATTATTCCCGTTGTCCTTCGTCGATGCCGGAGCCGTATCTCGAGTGTTAATAAAATAAAATAACGATCGAGAATAAACGAGTTCCGGGAGGACAAAGTACTGTCGGATGAAATCACGAAATGAAGTTTTGTCCGGTTGCGAGAACGATAAATAATATCGTACATTTTATTCGGTGGCTCCTGTCAGAAAGTGCACTCATTTTTGCGCCCGCAAAATCGTTAAAAGTATCTTCAAGCGTTCATTTATAAGTTTTATAAAATCGAAATACGTGCACGAGCCTTTGTTTGGTTTTAATGTATCTTTTTTTTCCGATTCGAATTAACATATTTCTTTCTCGCCACGTTTAATTTATTAAAATAAAATTCTTTCTTTATCGCAACGGCCGGGAGTTACGTTGTGTGTAAACGAGAAAGAAAGAAGACAAAAAAAAAACAGTTTCACAAAAAATAGCGAGAAAGAGAGAGGTCGATTTATTGACGTCAATTCGTCTTATTGGCCGGGATGCGTGTGTATCTCTGATCGTGTTCGAGAAGGGGGAGGAGCGAAGGAGAAAAGAAGACGCGCATAGAAAGAGTGCAACGCTCGGGGAAATGGGGATGACGGTGTGTGTGTGTGTGTGTGTATGTGTGTGAATGACGTTAATAAAACGGCCGAGCGAATATAATTATGACATCACGCCTGCCTCGCAAGAGTCATGAAAATACGAGCAAACGCGAAAGTGGAAAGAAAAAAAAAAAAACAACGTGGGAGGGAGAAAGCGTGTGCAGGAGAAAAATGGAAAACAAATAAACGTAAAAATTCCTTTTCAAAAACAAGCTTTTATTTATAAATTATTGAACTAAAAAGTAAAAAAATTATATTTAATGTATGAAGTTAAATAGTAAAGCTTACAGAAGAATCCTTGGTCACTGATCAAAGGCGCAGGCAGTACATATTTAATAAAACTTACATGAACATAGAACATTGAAAAATTTAAATATTTTCTTAAGTACTTGAGGCTTTATTTCAAGTGTAATGACTTTTCACGCCTTAAGCTTTTAAGAAAATATATACATTATTTAAAGTTCTATGTTTATGTAAGTTTTATTGAGTACTAGCTTCGTGTGTTAAAATACCCCTTGATGGATTATATTTTTTTCAAAGGCTTTCATACGTCATTCAGAATTTAGTAAAATATGTGATATTATATTAGATTCTATTCGATTTTGATTATATTTTAGTCCTTCGTATTCTATGAGAATTAAAATTTCATCAGTAGATTTTTTAAAATATTATCTATAATTAGAAAAATGTTAGACGTTAGATTTTATCAAATTTAAATTACATTTGATTCGTTGTCTTCTATAAGAATTTAAATTAGATAATTACAGCAGATTTTACATGAATGTTATAATTAGAAAAATATTAGATATATTTATATTAGATTCGATATTATATTATCATCTATTTTAATTAGATTTGATTTGTTTGTATCCTGTAATAAGAATCATATAAGACTGATAATTTCATGATTGAATTAGAGTCGAATCGAATATTAGAATTAAAAAATTATTACATATATTTTTCATAGCCTATGTGTTATTCGAAGGAACTCTCTACATGTGTGCCAAATTTCATTAAAATCGCTTCAGCTATTTAGGCGTGATAGTGGTACAAACATCAGGCATACAGATTAGAAAAATATTAGATATGAGAATTAGAACGAAAAGTATTCTGTGTCATAAGCTATATACATTTTAAATTTCAATGATTATATAATAATTTTTATTTCATAATTAGATTAGATTTGAGTATATAATATTATAATTAGAAAAATATTAGATATTAGAATAAAAAGTATCCTATATCTTAACCCAGGCCATGAGCCATCTTCATGTTAAATTTCATTGAAATCGATCAAGCCGTGGCGTGATTGAGTAACAAACAGACAGACAGACAGACAGACAGACAGACAGACAGACCGACAGACAGAAAGTCAGATTGTTAATATTAGTTAGGATGTACTGCCTGCGTCTTTGATCGGTGACCAAAGATGGGGTTCTTCTGTAGCTTTACTATTTAACTTCATACACTAAATATTATTTTTTACTTTTTAGTTCAATAGTTTCTAAATAAACGTTTGTTTTTAAAAAGAATTTTTACGTTTATTTTTTTTTTTTTGGGAGATCCAACAAATTCCGATCGAGAATGTCAAATAAAAAATTTTCGAACGACGTAAATCGGGAAATATAATAGCTATAGTACTTGTCAACACAAATCTAACGAGCTCAAACACGACGGGACTATCTTGTTTGGTTGAGGAGTTCCTATGGTCAACTTCCGACTCCATTGTCAGACCAACTACATGGTACCATATTATTGCATTATCATCGAAGTTACATAGGTATGCTAAATTTCAGCTCAATCGGATGTCAGCAAGTGCTTGAAAAATGGATTACAAATTTCAAACTGGAAAGACAGACGTACGAGCGAAGCAAGATAAGGCATCCGTCTCCATCTATTTCCATCTCTAACTCCATATTTCAATCTCTTTATACATAAAAATAGAAGTTGCAAAGTACAAGAATTTAAAAATTTATCTTGGTGATCTGGCTGCCTGAAGTTACTCCGGCCCGGTTACCTTATCGCCACGAAATGTCAACTTTGGAGTTTCTGAAAACAAAACGTCGAGTATTTTATTATAAAGTGGAGTTGTATTTATGACCTTTATAAAAAACTTTCACCCCCGATAAATAGAAAACAAAATGGCGCACTTTTGAATTTTTCGACTGTTTTTTACAACTTAAATTGTTTTTAAATAGAAGTAAATATTAATGAATATTTATACAATTAGTAGGGGTCGAAGAGAAACATGCATAGAATAATCCCTATAAATTTGAGCCTAATCGGTGCAATAGTTTTCCAAAATCATGTCTACAAGGTCGAAAAATGTTGTTTTGAGAAAAACTCGTTTAAGGCAGTAGTCTGGTCTAGAGCGAGATTTTTGAGGTCATTTTTGGGTTGGAATAACTTTCAAACCGTTGAAGTTGTCTTGATGAAATTTTACATATGTATTTATTGTTCCTTTGAGAATATATCTACATTAAAAAAAAAATTATTTTAAATATTTTCATGTACTTTTTTTATTTTTTTACAACATAGTCCGCCGAAAACCGCCTCAATCGGCGCCCACTCTGGGTGATATTGTATGCATCTGAAAAAAAATATATATATTCTCAATCTGTATGAGTATTCTGAGCACTGGTAGCAGAATTAGTACTTAAAAAAATTTTGTTACAAAATGGCGGCCTGTTAAACTTTGATTAACGATATTTCATAAATTTTCGGGTATTCGACGAGTTATAAAATGTGGGCAAAATTATTGTTCGACTCAATTCTGCTACCAGTCCTCAGAAAGAGGCTACCGAAGGTATGTGAAAAATTTGAGCTCGATCGGTCAATTAGTTATCGAGATATCGTGGGCGCCGAATTGAAAAACATAGTTCTCAGATAAACGCGTTCAAAGTTGCTTTTCGACCGCGCTACCTCAGCGCGCAGCTTGCTTATAATTTCTATTACTCTGCTAATTTTTGAAATATCAATAAACGGTTTTCACGTGCGTATTAAGAATGGTCTAAGGAATAACAAAATGAAAAAACAAATCGATTTTGTCAAATTTCTAGACCAGACTACTGCCTTAAAGTGTTCTCTTGCAAAAATGTAGAAAACTTTTGAAAAAAGCCTCCTACCCTCAATCGGCAATGCCTGGTCCATACATTATTCCTTCAGCTTCTTCGAAAGCTTCAGTTTCTTGGGATTTTTGGTTTCGTAATTCTGTACTGCGAGCTTTGGACGCTCGACCGAACTTTTTAGTTCTCTACCGCATTTTTACAGATATGTCCTATACGAAACTGATGTTTTTAGAAAATCAAAAATTTCCAAAAATAGACTGATCCCTTAAATAAAAGCTTGTAAAAAAAGTGAAAGAGGCGAGAAGTCAGCCCACTCTCCTCGTCCCTTGACCCTTCCGGGGAAAGTGTCGAAGGGCTGTGACCATAGTCAAAAACCAAGTAAAAGACGACAAGGAAGTTTGAAAAAGAAAAAAAAAAAAAGCCTTTGCAAACAAATTGCACCGAGCTTTGGTTGAATCTCGAAGCTGAGCGAAACAAATGTGAGGGCGCGCTTAAGCTAGTAACAAAGAAGAAGCTTAGTGAGCGCGGAGCCCAGGGTGCACACTTTAGGCGAGGAAATGACCGTGGAGGGAAAAAAAAGTGGCGCAGTGAAAAAAATAAATAAAAAATAAACGTTCGAGAAGACTCGACGACGAGGGGCAAAAGAGAGAAGGTGAGAGAAGAAAGAGTACAGAGGCAAACGGGTAGAAGGCAAACCAGAGTTGCGAGCGAGAGAGAGGGAAAACACACGGCGAGGTGATGGCCGTGAGAGGACCGCGAGGAGGCTCGAAAGAAGAAGACGACGAGAACAAAGTAGATGTAATTCCCTAACCGCGAAGAAAACGAGGTGCCCCAAACGGGAGAGGCGAGAAACCAAGGGTAGAACAACGTGGGGGAAGGATGAAAAAAAAATGACGAGAATCGAGTGGTATGAGACTCGAATGAAATAGAAAAGAAATACGAAGGAGGAATTTTCTTTCGAGAGTCGAGAAGAAGCTGGATAAACGGAGGTGAGAAGATAAAGTGGAAGATTAATAGATTTTTTTTTCATGGCTCACAATTAGTGAACTATGAGGCAATATAAAGATAATACTTATGAAACATTTTATAAAAATAATAGTTCAAATACTTTTAAAAACTAAAGATTATTTATTTATTTTGTGGATGAATTAAGGACGAAAATAAGATTAACCCTTCGTGGTTAGCCGGGGTCAAAATGACCCCAAGGGCAACTTAGGCCACGCTAGAATTTTTCAAAAATCGATTTTTTTTTTGTTGAAAATTTACCTCAGTACTTATAAAATTATATTCCAAAAGATTATGGGTGTGGAAAATTTCTAATCACTCGATTTTCGAATTCTAGCGCAACACCTCTTGATTCAAGTCGTGACTTTCTACTAACTTTAAATGCGTTTATCTCAAAACTACATTTTTCAAGTCGGCCGGGCTCATAATTCAAACAAATTTCAACCGATTCACTTGACATTTTAACTGTATATTTAGAATTACATTTTCGGAGGCATTGCGTAGGATTTTTTAAAATTATATTGCATAGTTCCTTTTTTATAAACAATTTTCGGACGATTTTCTCATGGCATTTTATACTTTTTGTTTTAGAAATGTGCCATTTTGACAAAAAACAATATATGAAAAAAATCCTACGTACTTTTATAGTTATTCTTATATATAATCGAAAAAACTTTAGTATATCATCATAACTCAAAAATTATAGGAGCTGTTGGTCCGGCCGTTGACCTTCCAGAAATAAAGGCGTCATCGGAAAAATGCTGCAGAGTCGCCATTTTTACATGTATCGCTGTGAAAAAATAATTTTGTATAGTCAATTACGTGTATAATAGAACCCCTATTTTGTAATTCCGATTTGTTTTATGGTTTCGCTGAAAAAAAATCACAAAATATGCCCTTTTTTGGCCTCTAGAGAGGCCAAAGGCCTTAAGCCAAAATTACTATATGTTGTTGGTGGTCGCTTTTTATAATAAATCGCAACTTTTTCATGATTATCGTTCTTTATTTCACTCCGAAATGGCTTTTCAGATATAATAATAAATACCTCTTTTGAAACTCCCACTATAGAGCTATTTTTTTTCTTAAGCTATCATATCTCAAGAGTATCATTCTAAAATTTTATGAAAAAAAAATGAAAATTGCAAGAGTTATCATTTTTTTTTCTAGTTGAAAAGGGCTCTTTTTACGTATTGAGCCGTTGCTGATTTTTTTTCGCCATTTCAAAATTCGATTAAAATATAATACCGAGAATGCTACATTCTAGAATCTTCAAATTAATATCCTGAATTTTTACGAGTCATTCGGAACGATACGGTCAACGCGGCAATCGTTTAAACATGGCTGGGATCATTGCGACCCCCTGTGACAGGCGTCTTATGGCCAGAACGTATGGCCGCGAAGGGGTTAAATAAGTAGATTTATTCAAATATTATATATGTATTTGTATCACTCCTCTCTCGCTCACTCGCTCTCATTTTGATGCTTTATTCTTATATTTTTATATACTTTTATTTAACTTTAGTTTGTTTTTATATATTTTTTCGTACCTTATGCGTTGTTGTGTTATTTTTGTTTTATTTGGTTTTTTTTCTTATATGACGTTATTTTTATTTTTTTTATTTCGCATCTTATATGTATCTGGTTGTCTGAAGGTTTATACCAAGGTATATTATAAACGATCAATCAATGTATCTTTTTATCTCTCCCTCTCTCTTCCCATATATATACATACCTTCAGGAATCCAAGTCTGCGAATAACTCAAAAAAAAAAACAACAATGACTAATTCACAGAGTACAAAAACAAGGTTTAACGTAAAAGCAGGCAAGACAGAGAACGAGGAAAGAGGCACATGAAAGGCAAGAAAGAAAGCAGAAGGAAGAATTCAAACCCAAACAAACTTTAAGAACAAAAAGTGCCTCGAGTAAAGGCGGCAAGGAGAACAAAAGAAAGACGAAAATAAAGAAAAGGAGAGTGAAGGAAGATAGGATAGGGCGGAACTGGAAGTTATTTCCTAAATATCTAAAATCAGAAAGAGCTGAACAAAAAATCGATACGTGAAGATTCGCTAACCAAAGATTTGTAAAAACCGCTAAAAATAAAATGAGCATGAAGAAGTAGAAGCAAGAGAAGCAATATGGTTCGTTTGGGCTAGCTTTGGGTAGCCACTTTTTAAAAAAGGATCTCGCACGAGGTCGGCTCAAAAATCGAAGCTCCCGAAACTTTACGAATGAAGAGTAATTAAAATAAAAAAGAGAAGAAGAAAAAACATCTCGGGAACGGAAGACCAAGAAAAGAGTGGATGAAGAGGAGACGAGATGGTAATTCCCTAAATATCCAAAAACCGAAAAATCCGAGACGAGAAAGTCGTCGGGAAAAGATTTTAAAAGAAGCAAAAAAAAAAATAGAAAAATAAGATAAGAAGAGGAATTAGAAGAAGAAAGAATTGAAATAACAGTGAGTTAGAAAAGAAACTGGCGCGATGAGCCGGCAGGCTGAAAAAATCGAATGCAAGGAGACGAAGAAAGAGAGGCGATATCCTCCAGCCCCTCGAGGATAAAGAGTGTTTGCTGCAACACGTTAGAGAGAGAGGGAGAGGGAGTGAGAGGGGGGAGAGAGAGAGAGAGAGAGAGAGAGAGAGAGAGAGAGAGAGAGAGAGAGAGAGAGAGAGAGAGAGAGAGAGAGAGAGAGAGAGAGAGAGAGAGAGAGAGAGAGAGAGAGAGAGAGAGACGAGAGAGAGAGAGAGAGAGAGAGAGAGAGAGAGAGAGAGAGAGAGAGAGAGAGAGAGTGAGAGAGAGAGAGAGAGAGAGAGAGAGAGAGAGAGAGAGAGAGAGAAGAGAGAGAGAGAGAGAGAGAGAGAGAGAGAGAGAGAGAGAGAGAGAAGAGGGAGAGACAGAGAGAGAGAGAGAGAGAGAAAGAGGGAGAGACAGAGAGAGAGAGAGAGAGAGAGAGAGAGAGAGAGAAGGGAGAAAACAAAGAAACCGAAGTAAACAAAGAAGAAAAAGAAAGGTACGTCGGGAATGGACTGCGGGAAAGGAGGAACACCACACACGCACGGACACGGCTAGGTAGAGGGGAAATAAACGACGAGGGGTCGAGGGGGCTATGCAGCAGCAGCCGCAGCGGCGATGCAATTAGGCGAGTTATGCAGAATGACGTCACAGCGGCGAACGCGCTGAGTCGGGGTAACTGTGCTGAGTCAAGGACAGTACCCGCCCAAGGCCCTACCTACCAAGTCTACGTCGCGAGTTGCAACTTCTCCCACCGTTATTATCATCATTATCTCCGGTCTCATCACCATTGCAAAAATCCCACTTTCGCCAATGACACACCGAGCCTTCAATTCACCAATCATCAAAGCCCCGAAAGAACTATTGGGAAAACCCGTAATCGATAAACGTAACAAACAAACAAAGAAATTAGTAACCTTAAACGTACAATTCAGTGCGTAATTGATGAGACTAACAAAGCAAAAATATTGTGACATTTTTTTCCGTTGAATAAATATTTATAAATTATTCGTGAAGAATCCAAAAAGTAAATATATATATTTTAATCGTCATCTAATCAAGGTTTATCGAAAAGAATCCCAAATAATTATTATCCTCGATCTCCTCGCAAAAATCACGCCGTTGCCAATAACACCATGAGCGTTCAATTCCCCAATTATCAAAGCACCGAAAGAACTATTGAGGAAAAAAAATAATCGATAAACTTAATAATCAAACAAAGAAATTAGTAACCTTGAACGTGAAATTCAGTGCTTTATTGATGAGACTAACAAAGCAAAAATATTGTGACAGTTTTTTCCGTTGAATAAATACTCATAAATTATTTGCGAAGAATCCAAATGGTAAATATTCGTATATTTATTATCATCTAATTAAGGTTTATCGAGAAGAATCTCAAATAATTGTTATCCTCGATCTCATGGCAAAGATTACCCATAATACACCGAGCCTTCAATTACCCAATTATCAAAGCACTGAAAAAACGATTGGAAAACGCGTAATTGATAAATGCAACAAAAAATTATTAACTTGAAACGTGCAATTTTGTGCGTAATTGATGAGACTAACGAAGCCAAAATATTGTGATATAGCTTTTTATCGTTGAATTACAAACGCATAAATTATTTAACGGCAAAAACGTTATGTCACAATTTTTTTTTAAACTCTTCATGGTCACCCAGGGTAGAATCGACCTGTCGATCAATTTTTGGTGTAAATATATAATAGTTTCCGGCTTCGAATGGGACTGTATTCACCATCTTACCTGGAATTTGAAGTATCCTCATACCATTAAATTTACCCTCTTCACATGTCGGAATAAATAGCTTTTTTAGAACGCGCACTATGCTCCTATTTTTTTCCTAAAAGTAGCATATCTAAGGAGTATTACGTCCAAATTTTAGGTAAAAATGTTGAAAATTCACGGAACTATGATTTTTTGAACGAAAAAGTGTCTTTTTTGCGTTTCCACCTCTTTATGAATTTTTTTTAACATGTCGCCATTCTATTTCTTATAAATACATTTTTCACACATCATCTAGAAAGTTCAAAGCATGTTCCGTAATTTTGTTAACCACTTCGGGCGGATCGTTTGGTAATAATACTTTTTTGAAAACTTACTGGGTAGAATCGACCCAAGAGCGATTGAATTTGGATGTGTGACCACGAAGGGTTAATCAACATTTTTTGTTTTTTTAATCATCTAATCAAGGCATCAATCATCATCTCATCAAGCCAATCATCATGTAATCATCTTTCTATATGTTTTTTTAATCATAATCAAATGAGTCAGCTGATCGAATGTCAGTTTCAAAGCATATTGTTTGCAAAAGTCTCAATTGCGAAATAATCTCCATGAGCTTGGTCCCCATGAGATTGATGATTTTAAATGATTCGCTCTTGCAAAACTGTTACTGTGTTGCAATCGGTAAGTCTAACCTCTCATTCTCAGTACCTTTCGATATTTGGCAGCGGAAAATTTTTAGATAATTTAAAATGTTTCTCAATTTTTCATTACAGTTTCAAAAATTCCTTTACAGCACACTTTCATGCCTAAATTCACTTTTCACAATTTTTACGGCTTTCATCCAAGCCTCTAATTGATCCAATTATCCAAGCCTCTTCTTTCCACTTTTCCAAATGAATTTTTCATGCACACAAAGCGTTTTACCTGCAATAAGAAAGTTGTGAAAATGCACTTCCAAGTCCTTACTCGAAGTGCTTTCGCAATCTGTCACAGCACATTTAGTATTCTTGAGATTGTTATTACGCGATGAATACTTCGCGAATTCCATCTTCACCGATATTCATATTTTACACAAAAATGAAATACTTTCATCGTATGCCTATGTACAATTTCTATTGAAGGCTTTGCCCTAAATATAGTTTGATTTTCCGCCGCCAGATGCCATATCGCCATGTGACAGATCCCAATGGTATAGCTTAAGGCGGCTGTGAATGCAACGGAAGTTAGGTTCGATTCGGGCAGTGCGGACAGGAAGTGATCGGACAGGGTTCAATTAAAAATGGTTATACGTGTAAATCCACAAGAGTATACGTTGGAACTCAGGAAATTGAAAAACAAAAATACCAAAAACAAAAACAAAAACAAAAATTGAAAAACAAAAATACCAAAAACAAAATAGTAACAAAAAAAATATTTCGACATTATTTATTTTCATCAAATAAATACTCATAAATTATTCGTGCCCAATCGAAATGGTAAGTTAATCTAGTTGAATTAATTAGTAAAATTAATCATTGTCATCTAGTTAAGCTATATTACGAGAAATAAAAAATCCTTTCATAATTCGTCGTACCAATTGAAGATGAAAATGTTTCATTCAAATTAAACTCTCGATCCATTCCCTTTTGTTCGACATTTATTATTTTTCAATAATTACTCACGGATTCATCAATACCTCCCGCGTAATTCATTCCGTTCGTCATTTCGGTGACTCTCTCTCTCTCTCTCTCTCTTTTGTTATTATTGAAAAATGAGACACTGAGCTGTGGATAACGCGAACGCGAGTTTTTTTCCTCGTCATGCAACGCGTGATGCTTTTCAGTCGTCGCACGGTCACCTAACGTAATATCGTTCGTTACCCTCAGCCCTAGTGCATCAGAATTGTTCTCGTTCTTCATTATATGATCCAGTATACATCAATACATACCCACACATACACACACACATGCACGATATGTGTCCATACAAATGAATACATTTACGGCTCGTCATATTTTTTTTTCTTGGAATAAATAAGTCGTTTACTTCGAGGTTTAACAATGAATTACTCGATGCATTCGAGGATGAAGGAATCGAAAGGCCTGAGGAGAAAGCAACGTGGAAATGCACGAGGTGTGCCGAGGCTCGCATCCAATCAACCAAATGTCATGGTTATAATACATTTATATATGTAGATAGATAAAAAAAAAAAGGTTTGTGTCAACGACATCGCTCGCGAATCGCTACTTTTTGGCCTTGAATGCTCTTACAATCGACCGATAATTTATCAGTAAAGCTCGAGCGTATATGTACGCGTGGTGGAGTTTGCGAAAAAAAAAGAATCGGCCCAGCTGCACACATTATTCGAGTCGAAAAAATTCGAAATCTTAATGGAAATTCCTAACCCAAACGAACCCAAAGAAAATGAGTGATTAGCCAATAGAGTGTTTTTTTTTGTTTGGCAATTTTCACTCGAGCTTCACGATTGCGATTGCAATGAGTATGCTAGTAGCTGCACTGTCAACAAAATAATATAATTTACATAGGATCTATTTAAATCAAATAGGCTTTTTCTTTGCCTCGTGGCCTACTTGTTTTGAATATATTTTTTTATTTGTTTAAGCTATTCGTTTTAAATATCAAATATATTCAAATTAAATAAATAAAGATAAAACACGATATAACGCACGAATGCGAGAAAAGATTATAGGTTCATGACATTAAAGTGCAGTGAAAAAAAAGTTAAATTATTTTTCTTTTTTTTTCACTAACAAGGCTGTTATGTGGAAAAAAAGTTGCACGCCTTTATGAGGAGTTGTTTTGAAAAATCCTAAATCATGCGTTTTATTATTTGTTTTGAAGGTTATTTATCCGGAGTTTCAAATTGATACACGCAAGAAATACAATTTTCGATACAAACCTTTAGATCACATTTTACCCTTCTAGGGGTTGATTTTTGAAAAATCCATTTCCAGTGCACCTCCACGCTCCTTAAGGAATATGTCTTCTCAATTTCATTGAGATTAAAGCAGGGAATTCAACTTTCCCATTAAAACTTCAACACCCCGTTGCACCCCTAATTAGGGGTTGTTTTAAGGGGCCAGTCCACTTTGGAGCCACGAAAAAAAGGCTATTTTCGCGATTTTTCTTGAGGATTTTATAAAAGATATGAATATAAAAGTTGTTGGGCTTGATAAATAAAGTCTTGAAATACATTAAAAAAAAAAAATTTAATTCATTTTTATTCATTTTTAAGTACAAAAACTATAGTTTAACGTAACGCCTCAAAAATAGATGGGCTAGGTAGCTCCATCACAACTCGGCAACGGCTTGTCTGAAACAAAAAAATCAAAGTCCATTAGATTCAGTATGACACCAGCTACAAAATGACCCTTGGATATAAAGTTTTATCAAAAAATAAAAAAATGGCAGATGAAAAATGAAAAAAATTAAAAAACGCGTTTTTTCGCAGTTTTTCGCAAAAAAAAGAGTAAAAATCAAAATTTTAAAACCATCGAGGGTCATTTTGTTGCGAATCATGTTTGAAATATGTGGTTCAAATTTCAAGAGAATCGGTTTATTAGTTTTAGAAATACGATGGAGCTAGATTTTGAAAACGTTGTTTCGAGAAAAACGCGTTTGAAGTTTATACTATGAAAAACTCTTACCTAAACTCAATCGGCAATATTGACACAATATTTCTGAATGTATGTACTTCCGAAAACAGTAAAAAAAAAATCGATTTTTTGAAATTTCCAAAGTGGACCGGCCCCTGAAAAAAATCCTGAAATATGCGTTTTATTATTTGTTTTGAAGAATATTTATACCAAGTTTTAAGTTGATAAACGCAAGGAATAGAATTTTTCATGCAAACTTTTACACCCTTTTCCAACCTCGTAAGCGTCAATTTTCTAAAAATTCTTTCTTAGTGCACCTCTACACCTGTTATTTGAAAAAAAAAGAAAGGTATTTTACAACAGTCTTCGAATGAAATGTTACAACAGTCTTCTAATGAAAACAAAGCCATGAGATTTTTGTGAGACTGAATTGTGTAACAGTTTTCCGTCTGTCTCTTTTGTTTTATACTACCAGATGAAACCAAATCACAGATTCATTAGGAATAAATAAAATATTTACTTATTAGACGATATTAAATAGATCTTTATATGAATAAATAAATATATTTAAAACAAATAATTTTAATAATGGAATGCAATAGGAAAAATTTGATTTTACGAAAAATCTAGTTCATTAAAAAAAAAATCACATAGACGCATCTAGTTAATTTCCAAAGAATTTTTCTGTCAGTGTGAGCGAAGGCAAATTAATTACGATCGAAAGTTATGTTATCGTACATGATGTATACGTGTGCGCATGTACTTGCGATAGAAACGTATAAATTATATAAACATCTATGTGTATTTGCGAGATAGCCACGTTGTAATCCGCAATGAAACATGGATCGAGGCATCACCGGTTATCGAAGTGCACTTTGGTGGAATGTAATAAAAATGCGCGGGAGGATACGCGCAGGCGAAGAAAGTGAAACAAGACCACGGCTCTTCAATTTGTTATTTCTGTTGCGACTGTTATCTGTTTTTTGCAATAATGCCGTTGAAAGATTGTTGTTTCTTGAAAGAGACGAAATGAAGAAGAGGAATAAGGAGAGACAAAGCGCGCAATCCCACAAAGTGGAGAGGAATATTTCGTTATCACATCGAAGCTTCAGTTCCACGACAAAAGAGAAACGCAATTTATTGCTTTTTTTTCCTCTTAAGGCGGGAAAACCGTTTACAATGTTCAAAAAACCCAACTTTTTTTTTCTCATGTTTCAAAAGCATAATATATTGAGAGCACACTGGAAAATCGAAAAATGAAATATTTACGAAGTTATAGCACATAGTCGAAAATGCGATTCTCTCGAAACTGCATTTTCAAAAACTGCTTATGTTACAGCTCAAAAAGTTATTGATCGATCTGGCTGAAATTTTGGGAAGTTTCTCACTATAACATTATCGGAAGGATATACGTCAAGTTTTAAGGTTATCGTGTAAATAAATTACTTTTTTGGGGTAAAAAGTGTCGAGAAAATAGTCAAAAATGTGAAAATTTGATTGAAGCGCCTACTTCATTTTTAATTTTATGCTTTTTCATATTTTTATAGGTATGACCTCCCGCTACACGTGTCAATAATCGAAAAATATTTTTGATTTCTGTTTCGGATCAATAGAAAAAAATCCGACAAATAGAGCACTTTTCGATGTCACGCAAAAAAACGCCTAAAGGAATACCTTATAACGGGGCCATTTTGTTTTGTTTGAAAAAAAAAATTGAACCCTCGAAAGTTGTAATAAGATAATGTCAAAATTTAAGAATGATGCGATTATTTTATCACCTTAAAAAAAATTACTCCATTTCAACCCCTTAAGAGTTGATTTTCGAAAGATCCTTTTCAAGTGCACCTCTATACCCTCTAAGAAATATATGTTCCAAGTTCCAAGTTGACACAGCAAGGAATACAATTTTCCGTACAAACCTTTAGATCACATTTCACCCTTTTAGGGGTTCATGTTGGAAAAATTCTTTCACAGTGCACCTCTACGTCCTTTACGGAATATGTCTTCTGAATTTCATTGAGATTAAAGAAGGGAATTCGACTTTTCCATTAAAACTTCAACACCCCGTTGCACCCCTAATTAGGGGTTGTTTAAAAAAATCCTAAAATATGCGTTTTATTATTTGTTTTAAAGAATATTTATACCAAGTTCTAAGTTGATACACGCAAGGAATACAATTTTCTATTCAAACATTTACGCCCAATTTCACCCTCTTAAGGAGTTACGTGGATTTTGAATCGAAAAAAAGCATATTTTCTCTATTTTTTTAAAATATAATATATAAATTATTTTATTCAAAATGTTAAGCACGTAAAAGAGCAACATTCCAAAAATATTTTTAAAAAATTTCATCCACAAATTTGGGAAATTCAGCCGGTAGGAGCTGGTTTCCGTAGACCCCTCAACAAAAAGTGTCCTCGTGGTGGTCAGGATAATGCATGATAGCTTTTTTTGAAATTAAAAAACCATTTTTTTTCTGTTAGTAGATAAATATAGCTCATGATTGAATGAAGAATTTTTTTTTTAATTGAAATTTGAATTTTTGGCAGAGTTGTATGCAAAATAGTTCAATTTTTGGTACAATTTACAATACGTATAGCCTTGTAAAATTAATTGTAATCGAAAAAAAAACCTTCGTGCAATCACTAGTCAATGTTATTTTGAAGAAGTGTGCAACATTTTCAATAATATCGTTGCATTAGTTTTTGAGAAATCGTGTCCATCGACTTCAAAAATAGTGTTTTGAGAAAAATGCGTATACCTGCGTCGCTCCCGGCCGGTCTTTCCCAACAGGGGGAATTCCCAAAGGCTCTCTTTCCTAGACTTTTACTCCGATTGACTTGAGGGGCCAGTCCACTTTGGAGCCACGAAAAAAGGCTATTTTCGCGATTTTTTTTTTGAGGATTTCATAAAAGATATGAATATAAAAGTTGTTGGGCTTGATAAATAAAGTCTTCAAATACATTAAAAAAAAATTTATTAAAAAAAAATATGAAAAACTCTTACCTAAACTCAATCGGCAATTCCCGCACCGTACAAAATTCCTTCTGATTGCTCATCATCGTTGATTTCTTCAAGTCTTGCTTGCTTTCGATTTTTTGAAATTTTCAAAGTGGACTGGCCCCTTAAAACTTTGAGAGAATATTCTAGACATATTGTACTATTAGATAATATAATAAAAAATGGATTTTTTGAAATTTTCAAACCCAGGTCCTTAAGCGTCGATTTTATAAAAATCCTTTTTTAGTGCACCTCTACACCTTTTAAGGAAGACATCGTCAAAATGTTCTATTTCTATATTCAGCAGTTTTTCAGCATACCGCCCTCCACGAAAGGAATACCTTAATCGTATTACAATGACAAAAAGTTTCTTTGTTCAGTGTACTTTTTGCACCCGCAGAGAATGCGGTAATTTATCGACATTTTTGAACACTGAAAAAGAAATTGGTGAAATTTTGGAAAATAAATGACGTAGCTCAGCTGCCACGGAATGGCCCATACGCACGGAGCAAATCCATTTGTTTGGGCTTGTTCAGCTCGATTTCTCGAGAGATCGCGGCCTAGAAATCGGACGCAACGAGAATCCGGAATTCGTTGTGGAAAATCAAGACCGCGTTTGAAATTCGCAAGGTCGACGAAACCCGCTCGCGCGATTGAAAAGAAGTCTCGGGGCCTTCCGGTGTAACGTCATCCACGATTGCAGAGCTATGTTGTCCGGTGCTCACTAACGTACCAGTCAGTGCTGCGATGAATGACAATTTTCCGAAGAGCCAATTGTCAAAATATCCTTATCTTTTTTTCCGTTCGTATTCCATTCTTCGATGGGAACGAATCTGCAAGTTAATTTACGTTCACGGTACGATTGATAACACTGCGATAGGCGGACATCGCCCAAATTGTACGAAACATCGAAACGTTGTCTGGATAATTTAAACGTAACTCAGACGTATCCAGATGTATGAAAAGTTATCGCGATAATTCAGATAATGTTTGAACGATCGAGAATCGATCTGTAAACGATGAAGTATCGATCTAAAAAGCATCAAGTATCGATTTAGAAATGATCAAGTATTGATTTAGAAATCATCAAGACTTGATACAGAACTGATCGGGAATCGATATCGGAATGATCGAGAATCGATATAGAAATGATCAAGAATCGATTTAGAAATTATCAAGACATCGATTAAATTCGCTCGATATCGCAACGATTAAAATCAAGAAGAACGTTTAAAAACAACTCGAGCGTGAAAAAAATTAGTGAGAAAATGTTCTGTTCACTACAGACAATTTTTAATTCATCCGGATAAGTCAGAACTTGTGCAGTTCAAGAGTTGGAGATACATAGCGTAGTGGGTCGATTTTTACAGCGGCATACGAGGTGTGTAAATTAAGTAATGAGATTGACAACGTAGCGTTCGATCCAGCAACACTTGGGACGTAGGACTTGGAGGGGCGGCAGGTGAACATATGATACGTCTTCAGTACGATTTTGAACTACCTACAGTTATTTGGTTGTCCATAGCGATTTTTTTCGTGAAACAGTTTTTTCTAGTGCGTTCGAAAAATGAGTGACATCAATTTCGGGCAACGATGTGCTCTCAGGTTTTGCTTCAGACTTGGGCACAGTGCAACGCAAACTTTTGCAAAACTTCAGCAGGCCTACAGTGACAGTGTTTTGTCAAAGGTCCAGATTTTTCGGTAGTTTAAGGCATTTTCAGAAGGAAGAGAGTCGATTGAAGATGAACCACGCAGCGGAAGGCATTCATCTTCAAGAATCGATGAAAATGTCGACAGAATCCGGGATCTTGTGCATTCAGATCGTCGGTTGACAGTCAGAATGATCGGGGAAGAGTTGAATTTGACTCCCGCCACTGTTCATCAGATTTTCACCAATGAATTGGAAATGAGGAAAATCGCGGTCACACAGCAATTTTAATAAATGAGTTTTTGGCAAGTAGAAATATTCTTGTGACTCCTCAGCCTCATTATTCGCCGGACTTTCAGTATCCGAGTTCCAGCACTGCTATGAAGGATTGGATGAACAGTCTCCAGCGCTGTGTAGCTTTCCAAGGAAGTTATGTTGAGGGCGAATTTTTTTCGAATAAAAAAATTGACAAAAAAATCAGTCTGATTACTAAATTTACCCACCTCGTACATCACTGAAACGCATCGTCAGCTACGAAAATATAATTTCATTCTTTTACCTATGATCCCGCTGGTATGCGATTGCGATAAACGCTCATATACATAAATATACATGCATTCATATATATATATATATATAAAAATATGTATATATACAGAACGACGACATAAAATTGGCGCCTTATTGCAAACTCCGGGAGCCAGAGGTTTATCTAATGTGCAAGGAGAGTCTCGATGAAACGTGTTACTTAGGGGGGATCCGTGTAAACGCCACGTGTGTATGCAATCCATGCAGGTGTTCATTCGTCATTCGCTCGTGACGACCCTGACGATGCTTCAGGACAAACTGTTAAGACTGCCCGTGCCTCTAAATCGCTCGATAATCATTCTGCGAATAATGATAATATAATATTAATAATAATAATAGTATTAATACACGTGGTATAAGCATGTAAGTAAACAAGTTTTATAAACATCGTATTTCTCGCGGTTTTGCGATTGCACGATAGGTTGCAATTCTATTTTCATTAATATATACTACGACGAAAAATCCTTCGTCATTTTTCCCTGTACCATTTCTATGCCAACTCTCGCGAGCCCCGATGCGCCACCCATGCGCAATTCAATTCGTTGATTCTCAATCATTTATTCATTGATAATGCGACGCGTAGATTTTATCCTTCCGGCACGGAGTGCCATTTCGAATGTACTTTCGAAAAATGGTCCTTTCGTTATTCATGCACACCTACATATAGGGCTTTTTTTTACGCAAAAGCAATGCCAAAAGTAAAAGTAATCGGAACGGTTCCATGCCGAATAGTAGGTATGCTCGATTAACGTTTACCATTTCTCTTTTTCGTGTGATCCAAAATCGTTGTTGTCATTTTTGGAAACGCATGACCCGAATCAATATAGTTCTGTAAAATGAATTCTGTAAAATACAGTACTGGTTCTGTAAAATTCTGCAAAATGAATTCTGTACAATGCTGCAGGATTAATTCTGTAAAATTGTGTAACATTAAATCTGTAAAATTATGTAAAATTCATACTATAAAATTGTGTAAAATTAATCCTGTAAAATTCGGTAAAATGAATTCTGTAAAATTCAGTAAAATTAATTTTCTATAATTCTGTAAAATTTAGTTAAATAAATTCTTTAAAATTAATTCTGTAAAATGCTGTACTCGTTCTGTAAAATTCTGCAAAATGAATTCTGTACAAAGCTGTAGGATTAATTCTGTAACATTGTGTAAAATTAAATCTGTAAAATGCTGTAAAATTCATTAAGATGAATTCTGTAAAATTCAGTGAAATTAATTCTCTGAAATTCTGTAAAATTCAGTCAAATGAATTCTCTAAAATTCTGAAAAATTAATTCTGTAAAAAAAAGAAAGACGTAAAAAAGGTGCAGCGTCTTAAAGTGTTGTCATTAACACTAGATTTACCAGACCAGTCATTTTGACTGGTCGTGCAATTTCAATTCAAAATTCCTACTGCATGTAACAGTTGCTTTCCGAAATGATGTTATGACTTTTGTAGCTATAAGTAGAGAATACATTTTATGAACTTAATGTTACTTTATATATATTCGTAACAAATATATTTTTTGTTATTGACACTTATACCAGTACCTGGTCTGGTAAATCTAGTGTTAAGAAACAGTGGAACAAAAAAATGAAGAGACTATGATTTTCCAATAATTCATAATCTCGTCTTTATGATCGTTAGAAAAAATTTCGGTCTCTTCCGAGTATGCTCGAAGAATATATATATATATATATGATATTGGAGCAGGCACGTGCACGTATACGTATATGCGTGTAATTTGTATTTCGTCTCGCGCAAATGGAAAATTCGCGAACCTCTTGATGTTTACGTGGCGCATTACGCAAATGGGTCTAACGAGCATCGTACCTATGTATACATGTATAAATCTCCATGTTTATATATATAGATTTTTTTCTACGAAATCATATTTTGAACCCGTTATATTTATGTAGGCTTTCAGGACATTTGATTGCTTTAAGAACGGTCCTCATACTTGGATGTCTTTAAAATTACCTTTCCACACACACACACACACCCATATATATAAATGAAAAAGGTAATGCGCGAAACGTAGAGGCCACAAAGTATTTGCGCTATACCTGTTGGAGTTTTAGCATCGTGGTTTGGCACGCGGACATAAAACTAGCAACCGGAAATACTTTGCGAATCCGCACTTTTTGCACTCCGGGCCCTTGGACTTATGCGTCGTCATCGCTACGTATACGTGTTACAACATTTATCGGTATAGAGAGAGAGAGAGAGAGAGAGAGAGAGAGAGAGAGAGAGAGAGAGAGAGAGAGAATGTTGATACGCGCATATACGTATACGTGCGCGTCTCTGCGTTTCTCTGAGCAATTGAGGAAACGTGGCAAATTTTCTATCTCACGGGAGAGGTGGCGAGGACGCACACGTGCCGATTAAACTTCGCACTTTACCGCGGGAGACTGCGCGCGTCTTTTGTGCCCCGATTTCGAAAGTTATATTGCGATGCATTCGCACTCGAGCGAAAAGAAAATGAATAAATACCAAATAACAGTGGGTGCTCTTAATCGAGGAAATATAATAATGAGGAAGCATCGAAGTACTATTACATGGGGGTGATGTAGGATCGTTGTTATAAAAATCTGTCAGATCGAACGAATTACCAATCGTCTCGGATTGTCGTCACTCTTGATGAAATCTATAAGACAGCCATGCGTTAATTATTCCGAAAAGTTTGATTGTTCTTGATATATTTGTTTTGATAATGTTTTTCTTGGGACGTCGTACAAGTTTTTTTTCTTCATATTTTGAGGAGCAGATTTTTTGGTAAAACTATAGAACCACGGCTCCAGACCAATTTCAATGCCAAATTTTTTTTGCGCCGAGATATTCAATTTTTTGTCTGGATAGAAAGTTACAAGGTGCCTAATACTTTTGGCCAAGGCTGTATATATATATATATATATATATATATATATCTATATATATATGCACGAAAGCAAAAATATACGTAAATCCGGAGTAATTTGTGTTTTGAAAAATAGAAACAAAAATGAAAATTGATTGATTGGGGAGAATAAGTGATGAACTCGTATGCAGGTGGTCGGAGATATCGATATGAACTTATAAAAAATCATTTAAAAATCTAATTTCAAAAAAATTTATAAAAAAAGGTATTGGAAATCCTAATATTTCAACGTCGCTCATTCCTTCTCCGTTTTCATTTGAAGCTCGGCTTTGCGCTTATTCTCATGGCAATGTTTTTCTCTAAAAACTCTTGCTTCAATCGTCGAGCTACAATTATTTTTCGACTTCCGGCAGATTTTCAAAGGCTGTCCATAAATTTGCGCGAATTTTTCCATACTCTGAATACCAATTTAGAGTTCGTGCAAATATTTGGGATCAGTAGATACATTTTAAATATCGAAAAAAAAAACTGCCATGAAGAACTTCAACCAAGGGATGATTTAGTCCATTAAGCTTGCTATCCGGCAAAAATCCAAAAATATGCTTACTTTAATTTTATCCCACGTTTAAAATGTTACCCGTTACGTGCAATTTAATGCACTCCCATTAGATATGGAATGAGAGAAAGGAAAATAAAGGGGTGGTTTACCCCACAATTTTTTTTTTTTTCCAATGAACCCATAGTGGATTTCTAATAAGTTTTGCATTCAATAAAATTGAAGGCTAACACCAAGGTGTGATGCTCCTTGTGAGAATATATTGTACGAGATTCCGCAGCACTTCTTCTTAATCCGTAACAATGCGAAATCTATTCTCAGCCGAAGGACCAATCTATAGCTGGTCTCTTACGAACTTGCACGAGCTCAACGATGTCGAGGGTCAAGTTCCTTTCCCGTATAGTTGTGGGACTATGTCTCGTCACTGTGTTCGATCGTCGATTTTTCATTCCTTTCGCCTAATTCCATGCCCCACTGGTCCACTCACCACGTCTAAATTCTATTGTTACATAAATACACGAAGAACTGCCCGGAGGACGACATAAAAGGATCTCGTTCACGAAGTAACCATTGCTCATGTGCGTTTACACGTACATATATAGATAGACGATCTACGCGGTCCTCGACGGTTATTTCTGTGCATTTACCGATCGCTTTCCTTTTGCGAAGTCTTCGCGTAAGAGGGCTCTGCGAAAAAAAATCTTGATCTAAAAGTGCGTTAAATTGGTCTTCTCTGACACATAGCTTTTTTTCCTTATATATATATATACAGGGTGCCAGTTATAATGACAGGTGGTCATTTGTTTTTTGAGGGTCTTGTCTGGAGATTCTACAACTGAGAAAAATATTATTTTTAAAGGTTTCTCAAATTCTCATTGATAAAAATCTATAGCGTATTTTTGCGGTAAATAGTATTAGCTAAAAAAAACGGAACCTTCTGAAAAAATCACAAGAAAATTAATCACAAAATTACATTCCTCAAAAAAATTATTAAAGATGCATTGTAAAGTAGATAAATATAATTTCATTCCATTTAAGGAGGTTAGAGCGTTACCCATAATCCAAAATTTGAAAAATATATATACATTTTATTGTCCAGACTATACTGAGTCTTTTCGAATTTTTTGAAATTTTCTTCACCACCAAACACCAGAGCTAAAAAATATTTTAATGTATGTAATTTTACATGTGGTCAGATGGACAAGACGTCCACGGTACGGGTGACGTCATTTTTTTGACTATTTAGCATCAAGATAAACCATTTCTAACTCTGGATTAACGTAAACTGAAACTTTGTAAACATTTAGAAGAAAAAAACCCATCTTGGCCATCGTAAATAATATCAATGTTGAACCCTCAAGGTTTGATAAAAGAATTACGAGTCTTTCAAAATAATAAAAAAATGTTAGACTTTTTTCAAGTTGGTAGTAACACAACATTTATTTCTTTTTCACGTAGTAAAAGTATAAAAAAGCATAATTTTGCCCTTTAATTATATATTTTATGAAAACTTAGCATCTATAGAATAAATCTATGCGTCGCATGCATTTATAAACATTTTTTTGCAGAAAAAACTTATAAACCGTCATTTGACTAACTGGACCGCTCCAACCTCCTTAAGAAACGTTTTTCAGAAGTGTTTCGGATATGGAATTTAATTATACTCATTCTGCCTCACTGAAGATGGAATGTTGATTTGTTTTCAGAATGCTCAATTTTTCTGGCAAATACTACTCACCACAAAAATACGCTTTATTTTTATTCGAAGAAAACTTGAGAAATCATTAAATGTAATATTTTTCTCCGTCGCACAATCTCCGCGCCAGACTGTCAAAAAGTATATGATCACCTCATAATGATCACCCTATATATATATGGGGCATTCCACGCCAAATCGACCACTTTCTGGTCCGACCCCTTTCGATTTGGCTGAAACTTTAATATGTTATTGTTTCCATCTTAAAACACTTGTGTGATTTTTTTACATAATCACAAATACGGAGTGAATTTTCGAAAAAATCGCCCGTTTTTTTTTTCATATGCTCATAACTTTCTGAAAAATGGACCGATTAACATCTTTTTTTTTTATTCTTCGTTTTGAAATGTGCGTTATGAAAAAAAAATTTGAAAAATATTCAAACTCATCTTCGACATGATTTTTTAGTTTTTTAAAAAGAAAACGCCATTTTTTCAAAGAATAACGAAACTTTTTTTTCCAAATGTTGAACAGAAGTTTTTTTTTTTAATTTTGAATAAAAGTTTTTTTTTTTTAATTTTGAATAAATTTTTTTTTTTCAAAATTGTGTATTTTTTTCGACATTTGATGAGTAGTTAATGCAAAAATTCGAGAAAAATAACGAAATTTTTTTTTCATCTTAACCATCATCAATTGACGTTCAAGGAGCAATAAAAGTGCTCCTTCAATTTTTGATAAATCTTTGATGATTCCGGTAAAAAAAACGCTTTAACCGGCCCATTAAAAGTTTTACAGGGTCTTTGGGCATGTATTGAGCTCAAAAAAACCTGGAAACATTGGTTATTTTCGCAATATTTGCAAAGTTGTGGTGGATTTTCCAAAACGGCAGAAAAAGTCATTTTTTTGTATTTTTCAAAACAATATTGCGCTTAAAAAAAAATTTCCTTTCAAACACCAGAAGGAACTTATAGAGGAGTTATTCAAGTTTCCGCAACTCACCTTCCGTTCGCTGAACGATCATTAGTTTATGAGATATCGATGATCAAAAAAAAAGCTGACTTTTCATTCAATCGGCGATATCCCATCGACAAATGGTCGTACAGAGAGCAAAAAAATACTAAATTGAAGCTAAAGAATCAGGCTAAAAGGCTCAAGTATTGATTCAGCCAGGTAAAATTTCTCGCGCTATTTCTCATGACCATTTCAAGCTTCAAAATGCTTTTTTTTTCTCCCGATACGACCATTATTCACCAAGTTACAGCCTTTCAAAAATCACTGAAAAATATTGTGAAATTTTTCTGCTTTGAACGTTTTTTTTGCTGTGAGTGTATATATACTCGCCCGTAAACAATTTGAGCGAATGGCCACCAAAAAAGAAAAAGAAGATATGTAGATATTAAAGAAAAAAAATGGACGATTGCTTTTCTATCTCAGTGCTGTCTATCAAGCTCTTGTACATGAAGGTCCATTTGACACATCGTTACAACCAAGATGATGATTAATTCGAAGTGCCTAGCTAGAGCGTCAATTTCTTAAATAAAAAACAATTTCTCGTACGCTCGGCTATCGGAATATAAGTCTTGTGATTCACTCGTTATTATTAATAGAACGCGGAGTGTACGTGTGTTTGTGTAAGCATAGAAAGATTGAGCACACGGCTGCGCGAATGAAACAATTAGATTAAACAATTTTATGCGATAAGCCGCGGTGTTGTAACTAGTCCGGTATGACATTACATTCGTCGCTATATACTAAACTACACGAGACAGTCCACGTCGAATCACTGATGCAAAGGAGTCCGCCAAATCCGAGCGGAATAATTGGTGATCCGTTTTTATTGTTGGAGCAAAAAGGATCGCAGATTGGGAAAAAACGGTGCAAGATTCAATTTCCCATTGGAAAGGTTTAGCAAGTATCGGATTTGTAATTAATTAATTATTTGAACCATTCGTCGTATTACTACAGCAACCGGAATGGCCAAGTCTATATTTATATATAACAGTTCCGCGACTGACAGACTGACTGACATATAGACAATGCACAGCTTAAACCGTTGAATATAGAAATATGAAAATTTGGAAAATATGTTCTTTAGAAGGTGTAGAGGTGCACTAAGAGAGGATTTATCAAAAACCAACTCCTAAGGGGGTGAAATGGGGTGTAAGGATTTCTATGGAAGATCGTATTCTTTATGTGTGTCAACTTGAAACTCCCCGTGCAGAAATTTCTTAGGGATAGCTAAGTTCCGATCGGACCTCAATCAGGATATGATACGAATTACCTAGAAGGTATATCGTGATCGGAATCCAGATGGTGCTCACTACGTAGCACAAGCCGGAGATGTGGTGGCAAGAATTTAAGGCCGTAGGCCACTCTAGAGGCCAAAAAGGGCATACTTTGTGATTTTTTTTTCAGCCAAACCATAAAATAAATCGGAATTACAAAATAGGGGTTTTATTATACACGTAATTGACCATACAAAATTATTTTTCTCACAGCGATACATGTCAAAATGACGACTGTGCAGCATTTTTCCGATGACGCCTTTACTTCTGGAAGGTCAACGGCCGGACCAACAGCTCCTATAATTTTTGAGTTATGATGAGACACTAAAGTTTTTTCGATTATATATAAGAATAGCTATAGGAGTTCGTAGGATTTTTTTGATGTATTTTTTTTGGTCAATATGGCGCATTTCTAAAACAAAAAGTAAAAAATGCCATGAGAAAATCGTCAGAAAATTGTTTATAGAAAAGGAACTATGCAATATAATAAAAAAATCCTATGTAGTGCCTCTGAAAATGTAATTCTAAATAGACAGTTAAAATTTCAAGTGAATTTGTTTGAGTTATGAGTTCGGCTGACTTGAAAAATGCAGTTTTGAGATAAACACGTTCAAAGTTAGTAGAAAGTCACGACATGAATCAAGAGGGGTTGCACTAGAATTCGCAAATCGCGTACTTAGAGATTTTTCATACCCATAATCTTTTGAAAATAATTTTATAGGTATTAAAGTACATTTTAAACAAAAAAAAATCAATTTTTGGAAAATCCTAGAGCGGCCTATTGCCTTAAATACATTTTTCTTAGCAAATTAAATACATATTTAATTAAAGTATAATTACTTAGAATAAATAACTTATATCACTTTACTCCAGGAAATATAAGTCTTTCAAGGTCTATGTATTGTTTTTTTCGAAAAATTTTATTGAATATAAAGCATTTTGTTCGAAATTCTGTTATTAAAATATTATATAAAAGTTTTGACAGTTATACGGTAGCAACAATTTTTACCTAATCTTTTTCAGATCCTTGAATAAATGATTTCAGAAAACCTGCAGCGCCTCCAGCTGATACGGATCGGTATTTCCTGGTGATTTTTACATTCATCCCTGGGATCCGATTCGATAACGAACTAGATCTTGTTCTAGAAATTCGGGATTCTAGCCTGGATTCTATACAAAGTTTCTATTTGGATTCCGACTAGAGTTCTTAATAGTTCCGGATTAGGATCTTGGCTGGAATCCGATTTGCGAATCGGACTGTATCCATGGCAATATTTCTGCACGGACTGGGTCGGTTTGTGCCACGGAATATTCCATACATGCATTATCAGTGCTGCATATAAGTGTGACGCGTTCGCGCGTGCCTTAGTTTACAACAAATGCGCGTCATTCCCTTGATCAATTACGCTCTCAGCAATGGATGAGATTTAATTACACGTGGCAAACAATTGTAACCTTGCCGTTAAGGTAGTATGTGCAGGAACCTTCTTAGTAGAAAAAAAATTGATTTTTTTTTCGTATGCTGTAGTATAGACATAAAAAATTACGTCCGCGAAAATTTCGTATGCTTTACCGGCTAAATATATCTAAATGCTTTACCGGCTAAATATACATCACTAATTAATTCACGAAATTAATGCATTTAATCCACACAATATAGAGAATCAGCACGGATCGAAATTTGAGACGGAAATAATAATAGTTCGCGAATAGATACGAGCTATGCGAAAAGCGACAAATAAAAAGAAAACTACAAATTAGCTGAAAATAGCTAATTTGATAATAAATTAACACCTAGAAATGTTAATTTTCCACTTTTAATAATAATTGAAAGCAAATTCGATAATATTGGCGTGTGCTTGACTGAGGTTTTGTCAGTGACTGTACATCTGTTTCAATTGTCCAACAAAAAAAATGTTAATTTTTTAATTTGATTAATACATTTAGATCATTTTATTATTATCAATAATTACCCAAAAACTCAATATATTGAGTTTTCCAATCATTGCTATTAATTCATCGTTAAAAAAGGCAATACTCCTCATTACATCCATCGACAATAACTCAGTCGATTTATTTGAAACTTAGCATAATAAATCGCTTGATCCTAAGTCTTGATTATATAATATTTTCAGAATTTATTGCGATTTAGTTCTACCCGTTTTGCAACCATTAACGTCTGCAGAAGCTGTTTTCCCATAAGCGACCGTGTTAAATTCATATGTTTATAAATACTAAATTATATAATGAAAAATTCGAAAATAATTCATACATTATTATTCTATGAAGAACTAGCGAACCTCAAATTTTCAAGAATTTTGGTAATTTTTAAATATCCATTCAGTAACACCTTAATACGTCCGATATGCACGCGGAAATTAAATATCGCGGAAGATGAATAATAAGAGCGGATCTTTTATCTCGCTCGTATTCATGAATTCTAAGCTTTCTTTTACACGTGTACACTCGATGCAAGGTGAAAAAGAGGGAAAACTATGACATTGTATAACGCGCTATCGTTGCGGTCGACGTTGTTCGTGCAAGTTTTCTTGGCGGACGTTCACGTGCACTACGTGAGCGTTTGAACGACGTGCATAAGGCAAATGTGTTAGAAAAAGAGCAGGCGAGAGAGAGAGAGAGAGAGAGAGAGAGAGAGAGAGAATGGGAGGGAGAGAGATAGATGGAATAGAGAGAGCTCCATAAAAATGCATCAGTCGTTAGAAAGTTGCGATGGAAGTGCAAGCCAGAGAGACCTCTTTCTCCTCGATCTTTCTCCGAGTTGTAATACGTGTATAGCGAGAGGCAGTCTCTCGAAGAGCGCATTTGCTTCAAAGTAAAAAAAAACCTCCTCAATATCATTTTTCCACAGGCTCTGATTGTAAAGAGCAAAACACAAACAAAAAAAAATTAATAAATCTCAAACGAAACCGAAGCGATCGAGAGTAAGCAGCATCGGTTGGCAACTTTTTACGCGAAAAAAAAAACAAATCCGACCCGCAGACTTGATGTTACTCGGAGTTCCACAAAAAATGCAGTTTATCGTCTCGTCTCGATATCCGGTAAGAGTTTTCGGTAGCGTTGATTTTTTTTCCTCTCACTCTCTCTCTCTCTCTCTCTCTCTCTCTCTCTCTCTTTCTCTCTCTCTCTCTCTCTCTCTCTCTCTCTTTCTCTCTCTCTCGCTGAATTCTCAGATCGGACGAAAAGCTACTTTGCAGTGTGAATGTTTGTATAAACGGCTTTTTTTTCTATTGTATTTTCCGATTATAATTGTAATTATTGCGCCTACACGGGGTATTCAAAGGGACTTCCGGACTTCGAACATTTCTAGAAAAGCCAATTTGAAATTACGCCTTTTGAGAGTCAGTCAATTTCGCGTAAAGTTCCCCATATAGGTGCTTGTTAAACAACTTTCTTGCAAGAAAATTAAATGGGAGAAAGGTATTGCGCAAATTACAAGACGCGATGCGGCGTTGTGAACATACAATAATCATCGTTATATCCCACCTACATACCAACTCACCAGATTAGTTTTTGCCGTATTCAGCTATATATATATATATATATATCAATGAAAATCTCACGTCAACTTTGTAATTCAGAAAATATGCTTTTGTATTATAACGTTTTGTAAGGTACAGGGTGCAAATATGGATACCTTAAGGCTTAAATAATTCTAGAAGGAACAATATTTCAAGAAAACAAGAATAATATCACCATTGTAATTGCTTTATTTAATATTTGGTAACAATCAGACTTATTAAGGCGGGCAACCACTCTAGATGCTTCAAAAAATCATTTTTTTTTATCTCATAAATCGTTAGCAAAATATCTTTAGAATACACCTTGAAAATTTCAAAACGATATTCGGATTCCTTCTAACGGTATGTATATAAATGATAAAGACTCTGCTCGACTCCTACAAGCGCTCAGTTGGGTAGTTTGTTTGGGTTTGTTTGTTTGTTCGGGTGTTCATAACCCAAGCAAACCCAAACTCGACCGTTTGGCGATTAGCTCCAAAACATCTCCATTCTGGATCGAAAATAATCGAGGTAGCGGCATTTCTTGCTGCTATTTTATTCAATGAAATAAATTCAGCCCTACTCATGGTTATGAATGAACTACAAATCGTAGTTGGCAGGCAGAGCTACGGATATGCCGAGCAAATGGATCAGATGCGCGTGGCTCGGCAAAATAGAAAAAGTTTATTAGAGACAAAAGAATCTCAAAAAGCTCGTAAAGAGGAAATGCAAGCTTCAAATGAATTGCACGAGGAAGAGGAAGGACTGCTGTATGGTGCTGGAATCGCTGATTAATCGGTGAGACACTTTATCATTTGATTAGACACATTTGACTTTGAGTTTTTCGTTTTTGAAACTTTAAACGTGTTTTTCTCAAACGACATTTTTTCAATTTGTGGGAATTAAAAGTAAAAAACTAATTGATGTATCATCTTCAAATTTGAAACACTTTACATAATATAATTTATTAAAACATGAACCTAAAGTTGGAAAGATTAGATTGTTAAAGACATATTTATTATTGCAAAATGCCGGGAAAAAAATGCTAAAAATCGATCATTTTTTTCAAACACGTTCCAACATAAAATTCTCGATTTTTTTTTTTAAATTTAGGTTCATGTTGTGAAAAAACATCTCAAAAATGTATAAAAATTTGTTGGACTATTTCAGATGCGAATTGCGAGCTGCACAATTCCCGCAAATCGACAACGACGATGAGGACTTAATTAATGCATGAAATAACTTGAAAAAATTATCAGAGATGTATGAAAATATGAATAAATTATTGTCAGAGTTGCGGAAATTTACGTGTTTTGTTTCACAATGAAAAAACTCCAAAAAATCATCTAGTTTTCGGTCTCCTAAAGTGGTTGCCCGCCTTAAATATATATATCCTTTGTAACAAACATTTTTTCAAAACTCGTGAAATGTCGATATTTCCACACTGGTCTAAAAATATGGACAGGCACGTGTCCATATTAACAGTATGAAACAAAAATAATCAAATGTTCTTATTAATCTTCTTATTCTATTCTTAGGCATTAATTAGGTTATTACTTCATTATCTTCTTTATTAATTTTAATCAAATATTTTTCTGTTCATCTTAATATATTCTTTAGAGTCAAGTTGCCCATGGATCGAGTAGGGAAGGTGGTGTCGGAGCACTATCCTACCCTATCCTATTTTTTTTTAAACTAAATAACACTAAATCAAAGCCGTTATAGTGCACCTTAAACGTGGTATCATTTTTCTCCTCTTCTTCATTCACAGAAAAAATGTATTTGATAAAGCACTCTATCGGTAACTCTTCATCAGTGGTATGAAGCAAAATACACGAACATATCGAACGAATGTAATCATTTAAAAATTATGGGGAAAATCTCACGTGCGTGGGAGAGTAGGGGTGCCTCCACTTCTCACCAAATCTCACCAGGGGGAAGTGGGACGTCCAAATTAAAGAAAAAACACCTCACGTAATTAATGGACGTCGCTTTGTACAATTTGGAGAATGGGGATAATTGGCTACTACGAGGACAGTCCTAGAAGTCGAGTTTCGTTAAAATCACGTTTCCTTATATATATATATATTTATACAGCTTGTATATCGACAAAAAATCGCGTATAAGAGCAGTACGGTAACTTTTATAATAGCAACGTGACGACGAGTATAACGATACGACTCTCACCTTGTGCGTTACACGAGTGTTACATCCGGGCACGATGTATATAACTGATCGTCAGAGTAAAAGAGACGAGTTTCTTTTCTTTTCTCTCTTATCCACTCTCTCTCTCTCTCTCTCTCTCTCTCTCTCTCTCTCTCTCTCTCTCTCTCTCTCTCTCTCTCTCTCTCTCTCTCTCTCTCTCTCTCTCTCTCTCCCTCCCTCCCTCCCTCCCTCCCTCCCTCCCCCCCTCTCTCGCTCTCTCTCTCTCTCTCCCTCTCTCTCTCTTTCTCTCTCTCTCTCTACATCTATCTCTATCTACGTGAAGGAAAGAAAAAGGTTTACCGGTTAGTTGCTTGAGGTAGGTCTCGTCGATGCACCAGTACTTGTTTTTTGCCCTACCAGGTTATGGAGTAACGAAGAGGGAGGATCGAAGCAGCATATCGACGGTGAAAACGGAAGCGAGTGCGGCGCACGGGCACATTATATGCGAGAGAGAAAGAGAGAGAGAGAGAGAGAGAGAGTCGCATGCAACGCGCTCGCGCGCTTCTGCAATAATGGCATTCGCGTGAAAGCGAGCTCGCCGCGTCGCTAAATGCTGACTTCATAGAAGTGGAAGTTGGATCGAGCCTTATCACCGCAGGTGAAAACACGTGGGATTACGACGGAAATGAAGAATCGAGGGAAGTAGCCCGTACAGAGCACAGTGGAACGGCTGCACCTTGGTAATGCAGAAACGAGGAGGCGGATTGAGGTCGCTCGAGGATGGAGAATGAAACAATTCCGCGGCGGTTCGTACGGATCAAAGTGGAGCGTGGACGTCATATTGGATGGACTCATGGCTTATGGAAGAATTGCCGATAAATCGGAGAATTATGGGATACTGTTAGGGAAAACATAATTATAACACCTTGAGTGCAAAGTATCTGTAGCGCATCTTACAGAGTGCAAGTTAGGAAAGACGTCTCACCAAGCAAAGAAAGTCAACTTCAAGCCCAAAAGGATGAAAATTTTCGAGGTGAAAGTACCCGAGCAAAAATATTGTCATGGATACAGTCTGATTCGCACTAGGATCCTGGTTTTTCCATCGGGATCCAATCGGATATCGGATCGGATCCGGGAGCAAAATGTAACTCTCGCAAATCGGATTCCAGTCAGGATCCTAATCCGGAACTATTAAGGACTCTAGTTAAAATCCAAATAGAAACTTTGCATAGGAACCAGGCTAGAATCTCGAACTTCTAGAACAAGATCTAGTTTGATATCGAATCAGATCCCAGTGATGAATGAAAAAATCACCAGGAAATACCGATCCGTATCAGCTGGAGATGCTGGACGTTTTCCGAAATCATTTATTCAAGGTTCTGAAAAAGATTAGGTAAAAATTGGTGCTATAGTATAACTGTCAAAACTTATATATTTTAATAACAGAACTTCGAATAAAATTCTTTGCATTTAATAAAAAATTTCGAAAAAAAATAATATATAGACCTTGAAAGACTTATATTTCCTGGAGAAAAGTGATACAGGTTATTTATTCTAAGTAATTATATTTTAATTAAATGAAAATTGTTCCAACTAAGAAAATATGTATTTAAGGCGGGCAACCACTTTAGAAGACCGAAAATTAGATGATTTTTGGGATTTTTTTATTGTGAAAAAAAACGGAAATTTCCGCAACTCTGACAATAATTTATTCATATGTTCATACATCTCTGGTAATTTTTTCAAGTTATTTCATGCATTATTTAAGGTGTAATACGCGGTGTCCCTTGGCGTGTTCTCATCGTCGTTGTCGATTTGCGGGAATTGTGCCACTTGCAATTCGCATCTGAAATAGTCTAACAAATTTTTATACATTCTTGAGATGTTTTTTAAGAACATGAACCTAAGTTTTCAAAAAAAAATCGAGAATTGAATGGTGGAACGTATTTTTAAAAAAATGATCGATTTTTAGCACTTTTTTCCGGCATTTCGCAATAATAAATATGGAAACAATCTAATGTTTCCAACTTTAGGTTCATGTTTTAATCAATTATATTATGTAAACGTGTTCCAAATTTACCGATGATCCATCAATTACTTTTTGAGTTATGAATCCCGCAAATTGAAAAAATGTCGTTTCGAGAAAAACACGTTTAAAGTTTCATAAACGAAAAACTCAAAGTCAAATGTGTTTAATCAAATGATAAAGTGTCTTACCGATTAATCAGCGATTCCAGCACCATACAGCAGTCCTTCTTCTTCCTCATGCAACTCATTTGAAGCTTGCATTTCCTCTTTACGAGCTTTTCGAGCTTCTTTTGTCTCTAATAAACTTTTTCTATTTTGCCGAGCCACGCGCATCTGATCCATTTGCTCGGCATATCCGTAGCTCTGCCTGCCAACTACGATTTGTAGTTCATTTGTTACCATGAGAAGAGCTGAATTTCCTTCATTGAATAAAATAGTAGCCGCTATTTTAGAACAGAATTATTTTATATAATTATAGAAGCTATTTTAGAACAGAAATGCCGCTATCTCGATTATTTTGTACCCAGAATGGAGATGTTTTGGAGTTAATCGCAAAACGGTCGAGTTAAAACTTTCGTTTGCATTCTGGGTATGACCGCCTAAACATCTCTGCAATAAATCATCTCTTGATAGATCTTCATATATAGGAAGAATATTCTCTTGTACATCCGGGTGTAATGGGGGTGGATGTGGGTTGCTTGGGCCTGAGCGCGCTTATGAGTCGAGCCGAGAGTCTTTATCATTTATATACATACCGTTAGAATGAATCCGAATATCGTGTTGAAATTTTCGGGGTGTATTCTTAAGATATTTTGCCAACGATTTATGAAATAAAAAAAAATTGATTTTTTGAAGCATCTAAAGTGGTTGCCCGCCTTAATTTTCTAAGAAAAATATATTTAATACGTATTTCAAATTCTTGCTACCACGTCTCCGCCTTGTGATACGTAATCGGCGTCATCTGGATTCCTATGAGGATACCCCTTCTAGGGAGTCCGTATTATATCCCAATCGGGATCTGATCAGAACTCAGGTATCCCGAAGAAATTTCTGTACGGGTGTGCCGGCATCCATTCAACTGGTTGTCCATTCGTAGCTCTAATCAAATTTCGTCTCCTGCATCGTTTCCTCAATGTAACCCACACGATGAAAGTCAATCTTGACGGCTCCCGCGCCATCGCTCTAATCGACGTGACACTGCCGTTCGTCGTCAGGAAGCCGTCAGGGACAATCTCAGTTACCGTCGACAAATACGAGAGTTGTACGTTTGCGGCACGTATGTACGTACAAATTTAGCCGGGTTATAGAGCCGAGGAGAAAGAGAAAGGTGAAGTGCACGCGTACGCGAGTCGAGTTACGGTGGGACCGACGCCTTTTCATCACCGTGAAGAAAGTGCAACGCGATGACGCTGACGCGACCAGCTCTCCCGCATCGCTCCCGAGAGTGCAACTTGGCCGCGTGTATCAATTTTCTCTCAATGTTCTCTCCTATTACCTACTTCTTGCCGTATCCTCAACCTCCTTCTGTGAAATTCTCATCGAACAAACTTATTCATTTTTAAACACTCGCGGGTCCGCGCCTAGTCATGTTGACACGAAAATTCTCTTTTATCTGAATTGTTGAACTACTTTTACTTCCACTTCGACGTAATTGTCGTTTGGGTTTGTTTCGGTTTAACGTTGTTTCTTTCCATTTCGTTCGTTTGGATTTAACGTAATTTTTTTTTTCGTTCGTTTGAGTTCACGGTAATCTTTTTCTGTTGGTGTTTGTTTGGGCTTAAGGCGTTGGGCCATTCTAGGATTTTCCAAAAATCGATTTTTTTAAATCAAAATGTACCTTAGTGCCTATAAAATTATATTCCAAAAAATTATGGGTGTGAAAAATCTCGAAGTACTCGATTTTCGAATTCTAGCGCAACCCCTCTTGATTCGTGTCGTGACTTTCTAGTAACTTTAAACGCGTTTATCTCAAAACTACATTTTTCAAGTCGGCCGGACTCATAACTCAAACAAATTTCAACCGATACGCTTGAAATTTTAACTGTATATTTAGAATTTTTAAAAATTTTCCGAGGCACTACGTAGGATTTTTTAAATTATATTGCATAGTTTCTTTTTTATAAACAATTTTCTGACGATTTTCTCATGGCATTTTATACTTTTTTGTATTAGAAATGCGCCATTTCGACAAAAAAAAATATATAAAAAAAATCCTACGCACTTCCGTTGAGAATTTCAATTGAAAAATATTCAAATCGCGTCTAGCGAAATAGCGCGGAATCCAGTTGGATTCCAATGTGGCTTTCCTACGTGCCGCGTCACGATAAAATTCCTATAAGCATGTGATAGGATCTGAGGACTCTCGAAAAATTTTTGCACAGGTATCTGTCTTTAGGGAAGTGTTCGTTTTTTTTCTAAACATTTTAATCAAACGACACACCTCTTCAAGGTCACTGCGTGGATCAGTATTATCGGTCCGAATCAAACGATCTCCGATCATGGAAAAACGCCCACGTTCGTCTTCCAATCGATTTTCAGTTTCCTTTCGTATTCAGAAAACTTTCGCGGTACATGGCGCACGCCGTAAAGTTCGTTTATTGTTGGTTCGGATGAAAAAAAAAAACGCAAAAACAAGAGTCCCGCTAATTAATCCGCGGCATAGAAGAGAACGAGAGTTTCGAGGCGCCTGTATGGTTTTCCGTCGGAGAGGAGGGAAAAAAATGAGATCCGAGGGGAAAGGGATGAGAGGACTAGATCCACGTCCGTGGGAGAGATGTCGGCTTTCTTTCTTTTTATTTTATTTTATTTTTCTCCTTTTTTTTCTCTTTCGCCGAGCGATTCAGCTCTTGCGGCCCGACCGGCAATGGAAAGCTGAAAGTTTTATGAAAGTGCATCGCGTGCAACGTGGCATGATCGTCTCGGAGTTGCACTCGCGCGCAATACGTCGGTTACGCATTTTACAGCATGCGAGAAAGAGAGAGGGAGAGAGAGGGAGAGAGAGAGAGAGAGAGAGAGAGAGAGAGAGATGAAGGTGTAATCAAGGCAAAAAATACACGTTGGCTCGTTACTTACTAACGCAAGAGATACGAGAAAAGCGGGACCTTCTTGAAAATACAGAAGGTAATGAAAATTACCTTCATATATATATAATATATATAAAATATAAAATAAATTCTATATAAAATGTATATTGAAAATAATATACATAATAAAATAATAATATATATGAGGCGTTCTACGCCATTTCACCTAGCCCATAACCGCGACCATTTTTTATTTTTCTAATTTTTTTTGTTGTAAAATCGTATCTCATGAAAGGAATATACACACCAATTTGTAGATTTTTATCTCTTCTCTTTTAGGAGTTATAATTTTCCAACAAATGTCGATTTCGTAATCTTTTAAAACATTTAAACGCTGATAACTTCCAAACCAATTAAGCTGTTGACAAATGTCAATATATATATATATTTTTTTAATTTTGAAGCATACTTTCATGAAGAAATATGAAAAAATTATCATTTATAGTGGACCACGTATTTTTTGCTTTAAAAGTGGACACTATTTTTTTTAAGGTGATTGCCATTTCTTTTTTAATTGTCCAAAATGGAGTGACCTATTCCATGATTTTTAAGACTAGTCTCATCGTGGAACCATTTTTTCTTCAATTTCTTTTCGAATTAATAATATTTTTTTAGAAGATTTTTATCATTTTAATCTCGAAATAATGTTCTCTTTTAATAATTCGAAATTAAAAATAAATTAAAAGAATGATTCAAGAAGAAATGAATAATTTCTCGTTTAATAATTCGAAAAAAAAATAGAAGGAAAAAAGGGCCCACGATGAGACTAGTCTTAAAAATCATAGAATGGGTCACTCTATTTTAGAGAATTTTTTGAAAAAAATGAAAAATGGCAATCATCTTTAAAAAAACATAGTTTCCACTATCGAAGCAAAAAATACGTGGTGCAGTATAATAAATATTTTTTTTCATATTTTTTCATGAAAGTATGCTTCAAAATGAAAAAAAGATATGTATATTATATATTGAGATTTGTCGATATCTCAAATAGTTCAGGAGTTACCAGCGTTTAAACGTTTCCAAACTTCCGAAATCGACATTTGTTGGAAATATTTTATATAGAATTCAATTTATATTTTATATAGAAATATATATTCCATAATAAAATAATAAAAAAAAAAAAATATATATATATATATATATATAGAGAGAGGGAGAGAGAGAGAGAGAGAGAGAGACAGGATAGTTTGAACCCTCCACAGCTATCTGATGTCGACTATCAGGGTATCTGGCTGTTTTGAGGACTATTCTCCAAGTTGAAGGTTTTCGAAATTGCCTTTCTCCATATGTACGTGTACATATATATATATATATATATATATATATATCGTTAAGGCTCATGATAAAAGTTGCCGCTCTTGTTATAATAGAGAGAGAGTTGCACTTCGATAATCGCTATGAGACAATTGCGATCCGTGTGCCGAAAGAAAAGTCTCCTTACGGCGAAATCGAGCGGAACTACTGAAAGAAATAACGAGGATGATAAAGTTCTTCAGCGAGTCGTTATTCGCAACGACGGATTTTATCTTCGAGATGCCAGCAGAGATTTGCCAATAAAAAGAATTTGTACAATCTTGAGAGAATCGAGCCTCGTAAACGTCGCTATTGTGCAGTAATGAAATTGGACGGAGAAAGAAAAAAAAAAAATTGCACGCTTTTCGCCAATTTTTCACAGGCATTATGCGGCACCGGAAGTAGGGGAAATTTACGGTTTTTTTTGCTCGTTTAGAGGGGCATTCGGGTGATCGATTCTTTTAGCTGTCTGGGATTTTGAATTTGTGTTAGAGTCATGTCGATTTTGAAGAAATTTCGGGACTCGGTGAAACGTATGGGATTGAAAAAAAATATTATTCTCAAACACTATTTTTATTCACGGGAAATCGATTTTCTCATAAAACAAGCAAATAACGGGTTTTACAAGATTTTTATAGTGATTGATCGAGACTCTGATTAAACGACGGGCTCTGTATCAAAATTATTGTCGAGACGAATTTCCCGAATAATAAAATCGGACGAACGTTAAGGCAAACCTGACAAACCGTTTCCAAAAACTCGGTAAAATCTTTAATTAACTGGGACTGTTTATTTTCATCGTCCATCGAGAAGAAAATTGCCCGTTAATGCGCGCCTGGCTAATTGCATCCGGAGTACGAAAAAAAAAAGAAGCGACTCGATGCACCGCTTCCTCATTATTTCTCCACCTTCGCGATCTCCCACTGCAATTGAGTGGGCTCTTCGATTTCCTGTACTTTCTCACTACGCAAAATTACACGGAAAGAATCGGTAGATTTCAATTTGTATACGGGTTTCGTCGCGATCATACACGTCCCAGAAAAGTGTACTTTGAAGCCTTTTTTGTTCTTTCTTTTTCTTCTCGTGGAAACGCGACAAAAACGCCGGAATCTCGAAGTTTCCTGTCGATATATCCAGTAACTTGTTGCACACGCGATCCGTATATACTCCGCGATGAAAGTGTGCTTTCGAGAGAGAAAGTCGAGTCCCGTGACGGGAATCTCGTGTGCGCGAGATCACCGCTCGCTCACGGGTAAATAACTTTTTTCATTTTATCCGTATATACGTATTCAGTAATAATCGATATATGTATTGACGTACAAACAAGGATTAGCTATGCATAGTCTCCGGTGACTTCGAATCCTCAACGTAAGATTGCAAAAACTTGGTCTAAGCTGCACCTTTACAAATCGATCCTGACAATGACAGTTGGAAAATTATAATAATTTAGTTCATGGAATCTCTGTGAGGTTTTAGTTTACCTCAAAAATTAGTATTCAATTATCTTTTTTCGTGTGTTCTCTAATGATAGCACGAGAGTATAGGATAATAAAGAAATAGTCTAGATATAAATTTAGAAAATATATATATATACTATAGTGAAATTAATTCTGGAGACTTTTACTATTTTTGAAAATTCGTACTTTGTAAGTTTTTATTTAAAAAATTACAACGGATAAAGTTCCGAAAAGCCTATACCGCCGATTAATTTGGAATTTAGTGTACTCGTGTATTTTACCTCGCTGATCACGAATATGATAGTGTGAATACCAGCAAATTTGATTTCCAAGGTCAAAACTCACAAAAACTGTTTTTTTTTTCAAGTTTTTCTATTTTTTTTTAAATAAATGTTGATCTTAGAGAAAAATGTTTCTTACAAAAGTTATAGCCTAGTAAAAGATTGATCTTTCATGTTCTATACAGGTTTTGTCTAAAACCATTCTGTTTCGAGCAAAAATGGGATAATGTTCCAATAAGTACATTTTGCTAAACTCCATTAGCTTCGATATTTTCTACTTACGCACTTTACCGTGGGTAGGCTGGAGTTTGATCTTTAATCCAAAAAATCATCTCAATTACCGTGACACTTAGGACACAGGATCTAAGGGTAAAAAAACTAGCAAATGTTTTTTCACCCTTAGACCCCAATCCCTCAAAAAATTGGGTCAGTCCATGCGCCAAACACTCTGTATATATATTAGGGTGGACCACTTTTTACCTTATTTTTCATTTCTTTGCGGGCCACCTGATCAAATTGTAACAAATAGAGAAAAAATATATCTAATCGTGGTGGACAAAGATCGTAGTCCAATCGCGGTGAGCCGGCCCAAACGATCGCCAAGCCCGGATTAACGGCCAAGAAGGTTTTGCTGTGTGTTTTGTGGGTTTGGAAGGGAATCATCCACTATGAGCTGCTCTCATCGGGCCAAACACTCAATTCGGACCTCTACTGTCAACAACTGACCAGATTGAAGCAGGCGATCGACCAGAAGCGGCCAGAATTGGCCAATAGGAAGGGTGTTGTGTTCCATCAAGACAACGCCAGGCCGCACACATCTTTAACGACGCGCCAGAAGCTCCGAGAGCTTGGATGGGAGGTTCTATCGCACTCGCCGTATAGTCCAGACCTGGCACCAAGCGATTATCACCTTTTCAAGCATTTGCAAAATTTTCTTGATGGTACAAAACTGGCCTCAAGAGAGGCTTGTGAAAATGAGCTGGTCAAGTTTTTCACCAATAGGGACGAGGACTTCTTCAATCGCGGAATTATGAAATTGCCTTCAAAATGGACAAAAGTTATCGAACAAAACGGCGCATATTTGATCTAAATCGGATAATCCTAACTATGTTAATTTCATCGTCGAAATAAAGCGAAAAAACGCTCAGAACTTTTTACTTCATCTAATAATAAAAATAGAACTAACTTTTCTTGCTCGGGACCCATTGGAGTAGAAAAGTGATGAAAGCTTTTTAAAGTGTTTCCCTATTGGCAAAGGATTCCATGTAGTGAACGACACAGCAGAGCGAGTAGTTGCCCTTATAGAAGAATTTAATTGGGCTATTACATAAGATGAAGAACAGAAACAGTACCTGCTGTTAATTGTAAACGAACATCGGAAAAACATGCCAAATTTCAATATCAGTACGATTGCACATGCTATAAAGAATTAAGATAAAGTTACATTACTATAAAAAGTATAAACAATTTTCTATTCCGACAAATAGTTTGGAAAAAAATATAAATCATTCAATTTCATTCATATTCAGAATAATTTTGTTTAAACCCAGGTAACGACCTCTAAATATTTTTCATTTACAGGAAGCCTTTACGATTTTTTTTCTCTATTTGTCAAGATTTGATCAGATGGCCCGCAAAAAATAAAATAAAAAATGGACCACCCTAATACACACACACATATATATAAATATAGTGGTATCTCAAGTGGCAATGAACTCTTGCTTCTTGTTTGCTCACGAAACTTTCGAAATGTCGCGTCCTCTCGCGTCAATATAGTGACGGTATGAGAAGTCAAGCTCGGTTGATTGTATTACACACTCTCGTCATAAGGGACCTGGCGACGTGATTTCTCGTAATTTCCGTGCGTCCTCGGGGAGGCCGTCGCGAGTTGACGAAGAATTTCGAGAGTTGACCCGAGCCGTAAGCAAAAAACTTTCAAAGTCGTTGAACCTTTCTCTTGTATAAGACACGTCATTGAACGGATGAAAGACGATTGGGTGGATTGCCGAAACGGAAGACCGGCGAGAGAGAAAGAGTGAGAAAGCGAGGGATGGAGATCCGTGTCCACAACGTCGGTCGTAACACCCAGCCGAGAGAGATTAAGTGTTACCCAAGTTCAGGGCCAAAACACGCGAGCTGCCTGCAGGGTTATCCATCCAAATGCATCATTCGATAATTTTTTTTTTGTATCTTCAATTCACAATGCAACACTTCCAATAGAAAAATCAAACGATAAGATCATTTATCAATTACTATCAGTTTAATCAAACAAAATATTCATCTAATTATTCTTGATTATCGAAAATTTCTTTTTTTTTTACTATCAGACGTATTTTAATTCCCGTCAATGCATTCACAATCGACACAATCTGTGCTATGACCGAGAAGCTCTCACTGATTTTCTCATCGAACCACCAACATCAATTTTTTAATATAATCCCACAATGAGGTTATTGAAACGTCAACCCGTGGAAAATGCGAGTTCGTGGAACTCGCAAAATTGCAGACAAATCTTTCGAGATGCAGAAATTAATGAAAAGGAGAGGAAAGACCAAAAATGTTGAATAAGAGCGGAAAGGGAAGGAAAAGAGAAGGACCGTGCCTCCTGCTGACGGTGAAAGAACGTCCACCGCCTTGAAGAAATATCGGGGTCAAGTGCTCGTGTGCTCGGTCTCACCAAGCGCGCTCTCGAGTCGCACAATCAGAGAGGATCGTAGTATAAGCAAGGAGAGACCTACTTTTAGTGCTCAGACGTAAAGAGAGCTTGAGCACAAACTGGGCTCTCTTATCCTCTCGCTCGCAAAACTATCATAATATAATCGTCGTAGCTGGCTATATATATATATTGGATGAAGTAAAAAGTTCTGAGCGTTTTTTCGCTTTATTTCGACGATGAAATTAACATACTTAGGATTATCCGATTTAGATCAAATATGAGCCGTTTTTTGTTCAATAACATTTGTCCATTTTGAAGACAATTTCATAATTCCGCGATTGAAGAAGTCCTTGTCCCTATTGGTAAAAATCTTGACCAGCTCATTTTCACGAGCCTCTCTTGAGGCCAGTTTTGCACCATAAAGAAAATTTTGCAAATGCTTGAAAAGGTGATAATCGCTTGGTGCCAGGTCTGGACTATACGGCGGGTGCGATAGAACCTCCCATCCAAGCTCTCGGAGCTTCTGGCGCGTCGTTAAAGATGTGTGGGGCCTGGCGTTGTCTTGATGGAACAAAACACCCTTCCTATTGGCCAATTCTGGCCGCTTCTGATCGATCGCCTGCTTCAATCTGGTCAGTTTTTGACAGTCGAGGTCCGAACTGAAGGTTTGGCCCGTTCGTAGTACCTCATAGTGGATAATTCCCTTCCAATCCCACCAAATACACAGCAAAACCTTCTTTGCCGTTAATCCGGGCTTGGCGATCGTTTGGGCCGGCTCACTGCGATTGGACCACGATCTTTTTCGGCTGTTGTTCTCCAATGTGACTCATTTTTAATCGCCAGTCACCATCCGCTTCCAAAATGGGTCGATTTCGTTACGTTTCAGCAAAGCATCGCAGGCATCAATTCGGTCCAAAGGTTCTTTTGTGTCAATTCGTGTGGCACCCATACATCGAGCTTCTTGAGACCAGCCTTATGCAAATGGTTCCAAACGGTTTTCTGGATAATCTTCAGTTTCTGGGCAATGGAATAAGTGCTCACATGCCGGTCGGACTCGACGATTTCCATGATTTTATCGACATTTTCGACGATTGGCCTACCAGAGCGTGCCTCATCTTCAACGTCCATATTACCAGAACGGAATCGTTGGAACCACCGCTTTGCTGTTGCATTCGATACTGTATTGGCTCCATAAACAGCACACATTTTTTTGACCGCTTGCTCCGCCTTTTCACCTTGGTCGTAGTGGTACTGAAGAATGTATTGAATTTTCTCTTTTTTACCTCCATTTTGGAACGCTGTAACACACAACTGGCTTCACCAAACACAAAACTGTCAAAGAACTTTTTTTGAAGCGTAATGTCACCTTTAAATCGCCGTATAGTATGACCCGATGCGATGAGATATGGATCGTGAGATATGGATCACTAAAGACATCTAGCGGAAAACGCTCAGAACTTTTTACTTAATCCAATATATATATATACACAGGGCTACTGATTATTGGTCACGATCCGGTGAAAGGGTTGTAGGACATGTCTTCCACCATCGAATAACCCCGTAATGCTTTATGCAAAAGTGAAGCATTATTGAGGTACACTGCTAAAAAGAAATATTTAATTTAAATAGGATCTATTCAACACTTCGTGGTCACTCTGGGTAGGATCGACCCATCGATTAATTTTTGGCGTAAATATATAATAGTTCCCAGCTTCGAATGGGACTATATTCACCCTCTTACCTGGAGTTTGAAGTATCCTCATACCATAAAACTAACCCTCTTCACATGTCGGAATAAATACCTTTTTTTTTGCAACGCGCACTATGCTACTATTTTTCCCCAAAAGTAGCACATCTAAGGTGCATCACGTCCAAATTTTAGGTAAAAATGTTGAAAATTCACGAAACTATGATTTTTTTTAGCGAAAAAGTGTCTTTGTTGCGTTTTCACCGCTTTATGATTTTTTTTAACATGACGCCATTTTATTTCTTATAAATAAATTTTTCGTACATCATCTAGAAAGTTCAAAGCATGTTCCGTAATTTTTTGAACCACTTCGGACGGATAGTTGGGTCACAATCATTTTTTGAAGACTGACTGGGTAGAATTGACCCAAGTGTGACCACCGTGATTGAATTTGGAAGAGTGACCACGAAGGGTTGAATCAAATAAGTTTTTTCGTTGTCTCACGGCCTAATACGACTCTATTTGTTTCAATTTTGTTTCCTTGTTCAAGCTATTCTTCTTAAATATTATATATATTCAAATTAAATTAATATTATTACATTTAAATTAAATAAAGATAAAACACGATATATCGCATGAATACAGGCATTAAGCATGTCGCAGCCCCCCCATTCGGCTACAACACAGCGGCAGTGGAGTAGGGATAGCGTTAGTTTCGTGTGACATCTCGCTAAATCAGACCCCCTATATACATCATTAAAAGCATTCTCAATGCTGAAAGAAAGGTATCGTCGTACCTTTCATTAACAGGCGCGAGTATTTATGTATAGAAAGACCCTTTTTCTCAACTGCAGAATGTTACAACAGTCTTCTAATGAAAACAAAGCCATGAGATTTATGAGAGACTGAATCGTGTACCACTTTCTCCGTTCGTCTCTTTTGTCTTGTACTACCAGATGAAACCAAATCACAGATTTATTAAGAATAAATAAAATATTTTGTTATTAGAACATATTAATTTGTTTTGTTGTTCTATATTTTATTCTTTTATAGAAGAATAAAATACGTTCAAAACCCATTTCCAAAAGTATTTATTTTATATAAGAAAAAACATCCCGAAAATCATGCATTTTTCATGCATGAATTTTTGGGTTTGTTTGTTTGACATTTCGACGGTAACCTCCCCTTAAGGATTGTTCTTAAAATAGGCTTATGTGCTAATAGGTAACATTACATAAATATAACGGGTTAAAAATATCATTTTTTCCTCTCTCTCTCTCTCTCTCTCTCTCTCTCTCTATTATATATATATATATATACATATAATAGATATATTTATGTATGTTTGTTCGGAAACCTTTCTAATCGCTTGGCCTGTTTTGCCGTCCACCTCCATCTCTTCAGTTGAGAGAATTATATTTATCCCACTTTATGTGGTTTGGTCAATATCGTGGTCGTATCGTTGTCAAACGATATTACGTGACACCGCACAAACGCGCATTTTCTTTCCAGCGGTAATCTAACGCACACGAGAAGTAAGAATGAAAAACGAAAAAACGATTGAAGTTGAAAGTAGTCATTGGGTTTGTCAAAAATGCTGCACACTGTGCCAAGTGCATTTGGATGAAAAGTTGAGATTTTGAATTGCGGCGTACTCGGAAAAAATGTCATGTCGAGGGCTTAGACGTTGAAAAAAAAAACATACGTTAGGATTATCGAAAATAATCAATGTGAAAAATCGGGACAATTATAAAATTTTACATTGTTTGTTTTCCGTTTCCCTTTTGTTTGTCGGATCTTCACGTGCGTGAGGAATTCCGAAGCTTCCTCATAAACATTATTAAAATGATTTCTCACAACGAAGCCTGTACGAAAAACAAATAATTGTGAGAAAGTAACGCATGGTTTTTCTTCCCGGGAATTTGCAGGGACAATTTGTCTCTTTTGGCGTGTCATTTCTTCGTTGATCCATTAATTGCGATCGTTATGGAAAAAAAAAGTGATCGCGTTTCGCGTAGAGGCTGACCCATTCACCTGAAGTTCACAACAAAGCCATCTGACCTCGTTTCCGGTCCACTTGTCCGTGCTATTTCTGCGATCATTCTCCATTCTACGTTTGTCTTCAAAAACTTTGTTATTATTGTGCTTATTGTATTCGAGTGGTTGCTCGGTTGCGAAGGAGCAGTCTCGTTACGCGCTCGATCGATTGCCAACTAAGGGGCCATTCATGCTTGTTCAGAAGTCCCGGTTAGTTTTGCCTCATGGAGAGAACCCTCCGAGGAAAGTCACGACGGGCCAACCGGAAGTGAGCAACCCATGGATACCTGCCCAATCATCGGATGAATCACTCCTGTTCTTCACGTTCAAATATATATATATATATATATATATATATATACGCATATACTTAAAATGCAAGGATTCTTTCTGGGGATTTTTCGAACCGACCGTTTCTATACGTTAATAAAATTTATAAAAACCAGATGCAATGTTTTTCATGTTTGATAAAAATATATATATTTAGCTGACGTACTGAATTAAAACAAAAGGAAAACAAGAAAATCGATAGTTATCAATGAGGGAAACAATAAAAATAAAACTTCTACTGAACCCGTGCAGAAATTTTTTAGGGATACCTAAGTTCCGATTGGATCCCGATCGGGATATGATACGGATTCCCTAGAAGGGGTATCCTGATCGGAATCCAGATGACGCCCACTACGTAGCACAAGGCGGAGACGTGGTGGCAATAATTTGAAATACGTATTAAATATATTTTTTTCTTAGTTCGAACGATCTCCATTTATCTTAAATATAATTACTTAGAAAAAATAACGTATATCACTGTTCTCTAGGAAATATGTTTTTCAAGGTCTATATATTGTTTTTTCGAAAAAAAATATTAAATGTAAAGAATTTTGTTCGAAATTCTGTTATTAAAATATATAAGTTTTGACAATTATACTGTAGCACCAATTTTGACCTAATCTTTTCTAGATCCTTGAATACATGATTTCAGTAAACGTCCAGCGTCTCCAGTTGATACGGATCGGTATCACCTGGATCGCACTGTTGATATGTGCGTTGATAAAATATAATATATAAACCAATTGGATCCTTATGATAATTTCTGCACGAGATTATTCAATTGGTCGAAGGATAATTATACCAATTAATTTTTTTCGCTAAGAAAAGCGTAAGTGAGAGCTTCAGTGGTCGATCTATCGAGTCTCGTACGAATTGACTTTGCGATCGGAATAAAAATCACTGAAGACAGTTCGCAGTGAGTAAAGGGAGAGAGAAAGAGAGAGAGAGGGAAAAACGGCGGCACAAGGGAAAGTGCAGATCCGTTGGAAAAGTACATGTGGAGGAGAAAAGAAAGAGTAATATTCCCAATTATCCGAATAGTCCGAGTAAGAGAGGTCGTTTGCGCTGATGCCTGGTTTGCTGTCGCTTTCTCCAGGCGCCCTCTAACGGTGCGGTACACTTCGGTTGGTGAGCGCAGCTCAAATTGCAACGAATGGCGCAGGGCCGTGCGGTGGTTCTACGTGCAAGGACAACTTCGAGATGAATTGCAATAACGTCGAGAGATTTGTGAAAGCTGACCGATTGAATGATCTAATCCTTCGATTCGAGGGAGAGACAAAGAGAGAGGGAGAGAGAGAGAGAGAGAGAGAGAGAGAGAGAGAGAGAGAGAGAGAGAGAGAGAAATAAAAACGTTCTATGTCAAACAAAACGAGCAAAAAACAAATTTCCCATTTTTTTAAAATGCTCGCCCGATAATTTTCTCTCTCACTATGAGAATATTGCGAAAAAAAACGACATCTGTCAAAATCATCGAGTGTAACGATACTGATATACCGGTAGAGTAGTTAATTCGCAAACTTTCGAATCTCTCGTCAATCCGACACTCCCGTCGACTGTCCGATAATTAGCGTTTATTTTAGCGGATGAAAAAGGTAAAAGTATTCCGTTCCACTTGCGATGTTTCATGGCGATACCAAAGAGCTATACGTACGAAATTGCGACTTCTGAAAATGTGGAAACGGGAGCGATGGGTGTTCCGATATTCATCGGGTCTGCACGAGCAATTTCTCGCGAATGCGATCTATCCCTCAATATTCATATTCTTCGATTAATTCGCCCTTAAATTGTTTTAATCGCGTTTTCACGTTCGTTCCTGACGAACAATTTTTTTCATTTTTTCCCCCAAAAGATAAGAATAAGTCTAAAGCCGAATCAGCAAATCGTCCGAACATCCCTAAGCTCTCGAGTATACGAAAAATTCGACCAATATTGAAGTTCCAAAGGACAGCATTGAATTAAACAAAAAAAAAATGGTTATCCCAATTTTGCTTTCATTCGCCGGTGAATTCTGAACGGAATGTCCCATGGACGTACACATTTGTAAGGCTCGATTGCACACGCACGCATACACACTTGGCCTGCAACAGCAGATCGAGAGAAAGTGCGCTCGCTCGCTGGGACTCTGCGACTGTACTCTAGATAATGATCTACCTAACCCAGGCGAGAGTAGCCAAGAACTTCTAGCTCGCGCTGCTATGCCGCTGCTGCTGCCGTTGCGACGTCAACCATGACTCTCTTCCGATCGACCTCGAAACTACTCGGTTATTACAGACTTTGCAGGACGTGATTCGCGGTCAAACGAGATAGATGGAGCAATGCGCACAAATACACATACACACACATATATATATATACAGGCTGTCCCAGGAAGGAATGTCATCCCTGAAGTGGGGGGTTGGGGGTGAAATTCTGAGTCGATTGATATAAGCATGTATGGTTCCCAGATCAACCCCTGAATTATTATTAATTTTTAAAGACGGGCCAATCAGGCGCGCCCGATGAGCGGGCTTACGTCGGTGAGCGATACGCACGTGTAGTGATGCCTGGCGGAGCGGTGCTCCTACCGTGCTCCGCCAGGCACCACTACACGTGCGTATCGCTCACCGACGTAAGCCCGCTCATCGGGCGCGCCTGATTGGCCCGTCTTTAAAAATTAATAATAATTCAGGGTTTGATCTGGGGACCATACAGGCTTATATCAATCGACTCAGAATTTCACCCCCAACCCCCCATTCCAGGGATGACATTCCGTCCTGGGACACCCTGTATATATAGGAAACTGTGATTTTGAAGACATACTTCCAGGCGGGTCCTCGCAGAATCTGTGCAGAAATATTGTCATGGATACAGTCCGATTCGGACTAGGATCCTGATTTCTCAATCGGGATCCAGTCGGACATAGGATTGGACCCAGGAGCGAAATGTAACGCTCGCAAATCGGATTCCAGCCAGGATCCAAATCCGGTACTAGTAAGGACTCTAGTCAGAATCCAAATAGAAACTTTGCATAGGATCCAGGCTCGAATCCCGAACTTCTAGAACAAGATCTAGTTCGATATCGTATTGGATCCCAGAGATGAATGTAAAAATCACCAGGAGATACCGATCCGTATCAGCTGGAGTCGCTCCACGTTTTCTGAAATCATTTATTCAAGGATCTGAAAAAAGATTAGGTAAAAATTGATGCTACAGTATAACTGCCAAAACTTATATATTTTAATAACAGAATTTCGAACAAAATTCTTTACAGTTAATAAAAAATTATAAAAAAAACAATATATAGACCTTGAAAGACATATTTCCTGGCGAAAAGTGATATGCGTTATTTATTTTAAGTAATTATATTTACAGTAAATGGAGATCGTTCGAACTCATCACACATCTGGAGTCCGATGAGGATACCCCTTCTAGGGAATCCGTATCATATCCTGATCGGGATCTGATCGGTATCCCTAAGAAATTTATTCACGAGTAACTCATTGTTTCTATAATCAACATTATGTAAACTCTAACGTCTCAAAAATCACCTTTAAATAAGCATAATTATATATAGGCCGTTTGAAGGACTGTCCTGTCTCCGTAATCAATGATTCGTTTCAAAGAAATATGAGGGATATATATATACACAAACACACCCACAACAATTAAACAATAAAAGAACAGCCATGGAATAAAATTGATTATGCAAAAATCTGTGTACCTCTCCAGTTGTACAGCATTGTTCACGGCCGTGATAAATTTTATCAGCACACACTCTCGCCACGAATGATTTTTCATAGTGGTATACATATTCGATGATCATCGCGACGTAAGGTACATATTATACGTGTATCTTTTCATATGCACGTAGTTTGATAAGTAGTTCGAAAGATTATACGCTCTTAGAGGCGTTTACTGTTATTGCGAGTACTTGCATATATTTTTACATGTACCCGTACAAATATATATATATATATATATATATATATTATATATATATGGATGTGTATGGTTGTATTATACATGGCGTATAGTTGATAAAGTAATAATGCCAAGGCTCTTCGAGTTACACGTACACTTAGCTGTTCGTTCGCAAGATAACGGAATCTATGAAAGCGTATAAAGCCTCGTGTAACAATATATCGCGGGACATACCCGGTGTGCCGGATCCACCAATCTGTCCGAGAGGACGATGCGTGCGCTAAACGTGGCGTGCGCGTACATGGCAGTATCTCATCAATCGGCTGAGATCATATTGTTTCGTCATATAGTGATTCGTAACGTGGGATGTAGACACGAGATACCATCGTATCTATTTATCCGGCACGATCATATCGCGTTCCATAATATATGCGTCATTGGATGTACAGTAATTGCCATCAAGAGAGGGAGAAATTAAAAAATATTTATATCGATATATATGTTGATATTAGACTTCTATTATATTCTGAGGACCTATACGATGAGAAATTTTACTGCGGATGATGAATATTATAGTGTTTTTTATCCGTGCAGAAATATTGTCATGGATATCGTCCGACTCGGACTAGGATTCTGGTTTCTCAATCGGGATCCATGTAACACTCGCAAATTGGATTCCAGGCAGAATCCTAATCCGGAACTATTGAGGACTCTAGTCAGTATCCAAATAGAAACTTTGCATAGGATCCAGGCTCAAAAATCACCAGGAGATACCGAGCCGTATCTGCCGGAGACGCTGGTCGTTTTCTGAAATCATTTATTCAAGGATCTGAAAAAAATTAGGTAAAAATTGAAGCTGCAGTGTAACTGTCAAAACTTATATATTTTAATAACAGAATTTCGAACAAAATTCTTTAGATTTAATTTAAAAATTCGAAAAAAACAATATATAGACCTTGAAAGACTTATATTAGGTGTGTGACTTAATTTTTACAGATTTTTCAGCAAATTTATTTAATATACAAATAGAGAACAACGAACTTAATTTTGGAAATATTGTCCATCGTTTTCTATGATCTTGCGCCATCTCTCAGGTAACATACGAATGCCGTCGCGAAAGAAACTTGCAGGCTTCGAGGCGATAAAGTCATCGACGAATTTACGCACATCGTCCAGCGATTTGAACTGTTTATCCACTAAGGCGTGCTGCATTGGCCGGAACAAATGGTAGTCGGATGGGGCCAAGTCTGGTGAATATGCCGCGTGCGGGAGAACTTCCCATCCCAAGTTCAAGAGGGTCATCTGAGTCAAGCGAGCAACGTGAGGTCGAGCGTTGTCACGCAGCAGTTTGACTTGCCTGCTTCCTTGCCCAGTAAATAGCCTTTTCTGATCAAGTTCTTCGCTCAGTTTGTTCAATTGTCAGCTGTAGCGTTCCGCAGTCACCGTCTGACCAGTTTTCAGGAGTTCGTAATAAAGCACACCCTTTATATCCTGTCCAGGGCGCGGCTGGTCACTAAGATCGAAATCACCACTTCTAAAACGTTTGTACCAATAATTACACGTTTCATAAGACACAACGTCGGCACCAAGAACACTACAAATTGATTCCCGTGCTTTAGAAGCACTTTTTCCTTGTTGGCATTCGTATAAAATGCAGTGCCGACTGTGCTGTTTATCAGTTGCCATCGTAAACTCTGCTATTCTGAGAGGTTATGTAACTCACGTAGACTTGTCGTTCGGTGTTCTGAAACCTTGCGTCCGATCCTTTCAAAACCACAAAAGACCGCGAAAATATTTCTATTTTAAATATAATTTTAAGCTCGACGAAAAAATCTGTAAAAATTAAGTCATGCGCCTAATATTTCCTGGAGAAAAGTCACATATGTTATTTATTCTAAGTAATTACATTTAAATTAAATGGAGATCGTTCGAACTAAGAAAATATTTATTTGATTTTCTAAGAAAAATGTATTTTATACGTATTTCAAATTCTTGCCACCACGTCTCAGCATTCTCTAAGTCTACCAAAATAGGTACTCTACGAAAACCATCATATGAGTGTGCGTCATTAGAATAGAACCAACGCTAGGACCGTTTGAAATTTCGGGATATCGTCGATTTTGGAAGAATGCCCGCAAGAATCGACCTTTTTCGTCTTTTATCTTATTTCAAGGATCTATCCGATAGGACATTTTTCGCTAAATACGAATATCGAGAAGTTCTTGTCAAAGTTTGGGGATTACGTCGAGAGAACGATTTTTTAAATGAAAATCGAGCGTTTTGGGGAAATCGACGACAAATTTGTATTTTACTGGTGTAGTAATAAATCGATAAAATTAATTAATTGATTACAATCAGAGACGTCATTGCCAGCTCAGAATGAAAGGTACCTCCGGTACTCGCGTTTTTGGGGCCGAGTGCGAACGTAAGAGGTCAAAAACCCCTCGTAAACCAACAAGTGGGGGGGGGGGGGGGGGAGAGAGAGATATGTGCTTAATAGCTACTTCATAATGCGGACGAAAGCTTTGAGAGCTCACGGTTGTGTGTCCGATAGTTTGAACTTGGCTGGTGACATAATTTCAGTCTCCTTCTTCTCGTTGCCGAGTTTGTGGGTCACCAGGTCTCCCTCTCTCTTTCTCTGTCCTCGTCCACCTCCTCTCTTTCGTCTGGTCGTCGTCATCGTCTCGGTTGTTGCCCGTCCCGCTAACTCTCTAGTTACCGTCAAATTCGTGGGTGTCCGCAATCCTAGTCATTGCCTGCCCGTCGATCTTTTTTTTTGTTTTTCGATAGAGAAAAATAATCGAATTAAGCAATTGCTTTAAGTAAGAGAGAGCACGCGCGCGCGCGCGCGCGCGAGAGAGAGAGAGAGAGAGAGGGAGAGGGAGAAAGAGAGATCGAATTTATTATGCCCCAATCCAACTTTCGGGCAAATGAAGATACACCTTAAATGAGTCAATCATAGTAATATCAAAACAACAGGAAATAAACTAATGATAATAATGGAGATATAAAAAGACCAATGAAATGGCAAATAAAAATGAAAAATAAAAGTAACAAAAATATCAACGATAGCAGTGTTGCAGACGAAAATTATGAAAAATTAGCAATTTAACAAGCGCAAAATAATAATCATACACCAAAGCACAGATTAACAACCAATACATACAATTATGAATAAATCCAAAAAATACGCAAATAAAGATATACATTTTTTAATATAAATTTACAAAATAAGTCTGTCGGAGTCCTCAATCTCCTTAGGCCACTCTAGAGGCCAAAAAAGGCCATATCTTGTGATTTTTTTTCAGCGAAACCATCAAATAAATCGTGATTACAAAATAGGGGTTTTATTATGCACGTAATTGACTATACAAAATTATTTTTTTCACAGCGATACATATCAAAATGGCGACTGTGCAGCATTTTTCCGATGACGCCTTTATTTCTGGAAGGTCAACGGTCGGACCAACAGCTCCTATAATTTTTGAGTTATGATGAGGCACTAAAGTTTTTTCGATTATATATAAGAATAGCTATAAAAGTACGTAGAATTTTTTTGATATATTGTTTATTTTTGTCAAAATGGCGCATTTCTAAAACAAAAAGTATAAAATGCCATGAGAAAATCGTCAGAAATTTTTTTATAAAAAAAGGAACTATGCAATATAATTTAAAAAATCCAACGTAGTGCCTCAGAAAATGTAATTCTAAATATACAGTTAAAATTTCAAGTGAATCGGTTGAGATTTGTTTGAGTTATGAGGCCGGCCGACTTGAAAAATGTAGTTTTGAGATAAACGCGTTTAAAGTTAGTAGAAAGTCACAACATGAATCAAGAGGAGTTGCGTTATAATTCGAATATCGAGTACTTAGAGATTTGTCACACCCATAATCTTTTGGAATATAATTTTAAAGGTACTAAGGTACATTTTTCACAAAAAAAAATCGGTTTTTGGAAAATCCTAGAGTGGCCTAAGGCCTTAATTAACTGCTAGAAAAACCAACAAAAGCCAAAACGTATCGAGATAAGGATCTAATTTAAATTCACGTTCGAATTCAACAAAAAATCCAGCAATATGTATCCAATAGCAAAATAATTATTTAAACAAAAAAATGTTCAGTATACCACGTTTTTAAAACGGACTAAAAAGTATAAAATGATTTCTCCTAGCCGTATACAGAAAATTTGTGATTGTGAATTTTTAATAGCTATGGAAATACTTTGTAAGATTTCAAACGAACAACGTGGGGCACATGCAATAATATTGCATGCATGAATTGATGCATGAATATTTCACGTAACAATTTTATTGCACTGCAAATGATACGAACTGTTTTTCGTAGTTTGTATTCACCCGACGTTTTTTCGTTTTAAATTTTACAAGTATTTCCATAGCTATTAAAAATTCACAATGACAAATTTTCAGGACAATCTGTATGCGGTTAAGAATATGTATGGGGTTATACATCTGTATGGGGCTAGGAGAAATTATTTTATACTCTTTAGTCTCGTGTGTGTGAAACTTTGCAATCGATTTTAAACATCTTGATGAGATTATGACAGAGACATGTGGCAAATTTCAGGTTTATTTATGCATCAGGTTTAATAATGTATCAATCTGTTTAATTATTATTTTCCTGAAATATAAAATAAAGAAGCAAGCAAAATTAATTTTATAAGATTTTTATTTCAATATTAAAACAAATTAATGCCAGGTCCTTCTTAGTGATCAATTCTTTTTTTTTTTTATTTGTACCGAACAGACAAACAAACAAACAGACATACAAGAAAGCGAGTTAATAAGAACGTGGTAAAAATCAAACAAAAATCAAGCGAAATAAAATCCAAATCCGAAATGCAAATCGCAAATACAAAATTTTTATTTTGTATTTGGGATTGATCTTTTGATCAATGGATCCATTGATCTTTTGATCAAGATCAAAATCAAAGGCCACAATCGATACAGACATAATAATCCACTACGCAGTTACCTGATCAGTTAATTTACATACTAAATCGGTTAACGCTACCTCACCAGCTCACCACCAAACAAATGATCGAATAATCACAATTTAAAAATTTGGAGCGAAAGGAGCTGGTTACACTCACTGGAAGCGAGTGCCAGAGACGGCAAGCTGAGACTGTGACAGAGTATTGATAGATAGTAGTCCTGGGAAAATGGACAAGGAAAGTAGATGGACGCAATCTGACAATGAGAGACGTTTGTGCGAGAGAAGAGAGAGAGAGAGAGAGAGAGAGAGAGAGAGAGAGATAGAGAGAGAGAGAGAGAGAGAGAGAGAGAGAGAGAGATAGAGAGAGAGAGAGAGAGAGAGAGAGAGAGAGAGAGAGAGAGAGAGAGAGAGAGAGAGAGAGTTGGGCATTCTCTTATCTGCTTAAAAAATGAACAGCCACATGAGTAAAAACCGTTGGAATATTGATCTATTTTGATTGCTATTGATCTACCATTGATCCCGCAGGAGCAGAAAGTCTCTGACCGATTGAAGGAGCCAATCCATTGAGAGGATGACATCGCGTTTATTTGGTTCCGAGGATAAACCTCGTAACGCTTAACAGTACGGTACAAATCGGTGTGCATAGCGGCTAAAGCGGTGAACCGTGGTAAAGGAAGACAGACGCGGAGCAACGGTGATGGTGGTGGCGGTGGCGACGACGACGACGACGGTCGGACGCGGCCGAGGGTAATGTAGGTCAGTAAACGTTCTCCTGTTCCTCTTTGCGCAGTTACCTCGACGTGGACACACCACTTTCTCCGAGCTCGAGTGCCGCGGGACCGTTCGAAAAACAGGCTTTTGCCTTGGCCGTGTAGTATCCTTACTTACCGGGGACTTATACTTAAAGGCCCTGTGAGCAAACGGGGTGAGAGAATTCTGTCTCTCTTATGACGGGTCCATTTCTTTTTTTTTCTCTTCTTACGATCTTTGAATTACACGTCTTTGGCGCGCAATCAATATATACGTGTGTGTGTGTGTGTGTATGCGGAAAGAATATTTTGAACCCGTTAGATGTCTAATTAAAAAAAAGCATCACTGATTTTGAGAACGGGACAGCCGCCGAAGTCGAATATTTTCAAATTTATCTTTCAGCATATACATTTTATACTAGCCAATGACTTCATATGCGCAGGTTTTCGTAAAGTTTGAATTAGCATTTATTGTTATTTAGGAGGCTATCCTACTGTGATGGCTGAAAAAAGAAGCAATTTTTAATCATTTTTTTTCGAAAACTGTTGCATGTATCGGTGCAAACTTTTTTTTCGCTTTGAGGTACACTCTTACAGAATAGAAACCAATTTTTTTGTTGTTGCATATAAATGTGTATTCATTTGACAATTGATAATCGTATAAAGGCATGAAAAAAAAAGTATGTCGCTGGCGTTGATGATTTGCGTTCTCCAGGCAATCTGAAACGAAAAATTCAAAAAGATTCCTAATCTGTATGAGTGTCGCTATTGCCCAAACTAGAATTATTATTTTATATTGCAAAATACCAAAATGGCATCGTTTATTGCAAAAGTGCTCGAAAAACACGTTTTTTTCGTCAAGATTAGATTCAAATTGAAAAAAATCGTGAAAATTACTATTTTAAAATAATTCTATTTGATATCTATTTAATATGTATATTACATGTCTCACAATTTTGTTGTTTTGTTTTTCACGTTTCGCCGTTGAATTTTTAAACACCCTGTATGTTCCATATACACGGTGAGTCACGAGATACAAAAGACCTAAATATCTCTGTTGAAATTGAAAATACGAAGTATGCACATATCGGAATTTGAATGGTTTGGAAGAACGCATGTGGCTATCATAATAGGTTTTGTTTAATTTCATTTTTTTAGTTTTATTCAAGGTCATCGAGGTTTTTTTTAAAAATAGAATGACACATGTCTTCCCTTGCACATTATAGCCGGCATCCAAACGAATTCAACCATGTTACATAGTATGACCTTCAAATACCCGTTCAGAAATATTGTCATGGATACAGTTCGATTCGGACTAGGGTCCTGGGTTCTCAATCGGGGTCCAGTGGGACATCGGATCGGATCCAAGAGCGAAATGTAACGCTCGCAAATCGGATTCTAGCCAGGATCCTAATCCGGAACTATTAAGGACTCTAGTCAGAATCTAAATAGAAACTTTGCATAAGATCCAGGCTAGAATCCCGAACTTCTAGAACAAGATCTAGTTCGATATCGAATCGGAAGCCAGGGATGAATGTAAAAATCACCAGGAGATACCGATCCGTATCAGCTGGTGACGCTGGACGGTTTCTGAAATAATTTATTCAAGGATCGAAAAAGATTAGGTCAACATTGTTGCTACAGTATAACTGTCAAAACTTATATATTACGTGTAGTAAAAATAAATCCATTATTTTTGCATGAAATTGAAGGCAAAAATAATGAATTTCTTTTTACTACACCTAATATTTTAATAACAGAATTTCAAACAAAATTCCTTACATTTAATAACAAATTTGAAAGACTTATATTTCTTGGAGAAAAGAGATATAGGTTATTTATTCTAAGTAATTATATTTCAATTGAATGGAGATTGTTCGAACTAAGAAAATATGTATTTAATTTGCTAAGAAAAATGTATTATTTTTATTATTTTTATTATTATATTCCATTTGTACACCCTTGGGGGCTTCCGCATTTTCCACCTTCTTCACTTGCACAATTCTCCCAACTTAGACTTAGAACAACAATTACAATTACACTCACAATTAAATTACAACTATCAAGTTCGCTTTACATTTCGCCTCCCCCTTCTCTTTCTGTCGCCTCTGCCCTTCACTATCGCTATCTTTTCAAACTGCCTTACTATGTCGCACATTGCCTCACTAATTTCTTTCCCCTCTAAGACTTTGCCTCCTCGCATTTCCATGTGTGATCTAGCGTTTCCTCCTCCCTCATGCACACTCTACGTCTCGTCTGTCTAAATCCGTTTTCTGCTTCTCTTCCCACACTCCCGCATCTTTATTCCTGCCCAGATTTCTTTAATTTCTCCTCTTATGTTTAGATTCTCCCAGTATTCTTCCATTCTCAGCTCCTTCTTCCTGTCCTGATAATCTTTATAATATCGTGGGACCCTGATTTTTTTCCCAATTCTTCTGTATCTCTTGATCCGCCATCTTTTGCACTGCCCTTCTGACCTTCGTATTCCATTCGATTTTGTTTCTCCGTCTAAGTACGTCTCCCATTTGCCCTTTATCCGCCTGATTCATCGCTTCTTCTACTTCTCTTCTCCACTTAGTCGCGTTTCCGTTTTGCGTCTTTCTTGCTTCTTCCCCCAGACATTTCTTTGGCCATGTCTCCTCTCCCATTTCCAATATTTTCCCTATACATTCCCTCCAGCCCTTTTCTTCATTATCACCTCTATGCCCTTGTATTCTGCTTCCATTTTCCACATGGATTCCGGTGTGTTTTTTTTCAGTCCCATTGCCATCTTTTTATCGGGATCCGATTCGAACTTAGGGATGTCTAAGAAATTTCTGCGTGTTCGACCTTGAAAAATTGAAGAAAAAAAAAATATGATAGTCATGTGCGTCCTTTTGAACCATTCAAATTCCAATATATACATACTTCGTGTTTTCAACTCCAACAGAGATATTCAGGTATTCTGTTTCTCGCCCTGTATATATATACAGGGCGATATATATCGGGTGTCCGAAAAATGATCGGTAAACTTTAGAAACTCGCCCCCTGTTTAAGAAAAAAAAGAAGTACCTGAAATTTTTTTTACCTAAAAAATGGCCCCAATGACGGAGCTAATTGTAGAATATTGGAAACAAACAGCCTGAATTTCAGCCTCATGAAAAAAAAGAGTTAAAGGTCCCTCAAGTAGAAATGGAGGTTCGGACATAAAAAAAATGGCGCTTACGGGCATCCTGATGTTTCGGATAAAGACCAAACGGAATTTGCGATAAATAAGTGAGAGGGAAACGAAAGCCGGCAAATATCGAAAGCACTTTTTACAACGCTGTTCATCGATTGCCCCTATCCACGCGTTTGGTGAAATTCAGATGATGATGTGTTCGGTACACCCCGTATACGTTTGGGTTGATACAGTGACGGTATAACGGGACGCTCGATTGCGAAGATCGAACGGTATCTCTATATCGTAATACCATTTAACATATTAACATTAGTCGAATCCGAGTCCGCGCGAGGCTGTGAGAAGCCTCCGCGAGATAAATTCGAGTGTCGAAACGCTACTCCTCGACGATGGAAATCAAGGTCAGCTTTGTGACGGGGGAACGCTCAGAAAAGACGGTGAAATGTGAAGCAAGATACTTCGGAGTTGATGATATATACACGACCGCGAGAGGAGCGTAGAGCGAGATTGAAAAAAATGTGTATTTACTGTTCCCATTTGGAAAATTATGACGACAGCACAATTCGGGCTATTTGGGGCATCAAATGTCACTGTGCCCATAAGGATCATCACAATATTGCCGAAGTGGGCCTCAATAGAGAGATTTTGGAATTGAGTGGCCCGATAAAAAAAGACCTCAGTAACACGACCATATCCATGACGTTAAAGTTTGCATCGTTGGAATGCAACGAAATTATGATTTTTTTTTATTTCCAACATTTCCATTGGCAGATTTGAGCTACGAAAAGCACTCGAACATTTTTTAGGATTCTTATTTAGCGATTTACAACCTGAATCTGAAAAATATGTTTGAAGATAATAATGTATATAGAAAATTGAAAAGAATTTTCGTTGCATTCCAACGATGCAAAAATTTCGTCTTTAAGGGCTAACAGCACTGTAAATGTTCCAAAAAATCGTTTTTTTTTTGCTTAAAAGATTCTTTGAACCCTCTAGAAAGTGAGGCAAAAAGTTTTTTCCCTGAACAAATTTTCAGGGAAATTCACGATTTTAGTGCGTCGGACTGCATCGAAACGACGTTTCAAAACTTTAAACGCGTTTTTCTCGAAAAAAGAATGTTCAAAACGCCACGCAGCATAACTCAGACAATTTTCATTTTTTTTCGCTTGAATTTTTAACCATATCTTTGTAACAACATTTCGAAGAGAATTACGTAGGGGATTTTCGATAAGTTAATTTAAATATTTTTTATTAACAAAAGATAGCACTTTTTTGCCGAAAATTGAAAGTTTTCATTCAAATACTGGCCAATCTCATAACAATTAATATTTTTAAAATCCCTTACGTATTTCTCTAGCTATGAACATCAAGATTGAGTGGTTTTTTTCCAGAATCAAATTTAGGAGGATCAAGTCAAGCGAATGAGGAGGCGGAGGAGCCACAAGAATGTTTTTACTGGCCAAAAACTCGTCTATTGAAATTGCTGTGTGACAGCAAATTTTCTCATCCCCAATTCATTGGTAAAAATCGGATGAACGGTGGTATGAGTCAAATTTCTGCACAGATCACGGAATGAATTCGTATTTCTATCCTCGGTACGTATTGAGAAATTTGCACCGCATTTTTTCGTGCCACAAATACAAAATGAAAACCTCAGATATCTATTTGTAATTTATTTCGTATTTTTTTTTTCGAAGCGTAATATCAAATCAAAATTTAGTTGCTCTAAGGATAAGAAATTACTATTATCCCCATACAAACCCGAGG